>WNWK01020920.1:0-2500 GCA_009830355.1 Cherax destructor | reverse complement strand
ATTCCTGGAGTCCTTCCTGTCTCCTGTGTAAATCTTCTTTAAATCTCATGTTGAGTTCTTCACATACCTCTTGGTCGTTTCTTGTGAACTCCCCACCTTCCTTCTTCAACCTTATTACCTGGTCCTTGACTGTTGTTTTCCTCCTGATGTGGCTATACAACAGCTCGGGTCAGACTTGACTTTGATGCTATATCATTTTCATATTGTCGCTGAGCCTCCCTCCTTACCTGTGCATATTCGTTTCTGGCTCTTTGGCTAATCTCTTTATTTTCCTGGGTCCTTTGTCTTCTGTACTTTTCCATTCTCTATTACACTTAGTTTTTGCCTCCCTACACCTCTGGGTGAACCAAGGACTCGTTCTGGTCTTCCCATTACTTCTGTTTTCCTTGGGGACAAACCTCTCCTCTGCCTCTTTGCATTTGGTTGTCACATATTCCATCATTTCTTTGACTGGTTTTCCTGCCAATTCTCTCTCCCACTGAACGTCTTGTAGGAAGTTCCTCATGCCTGTGTAGTCCCCCTTTTGTAGTTTCGTTTCTCCTTCCTATTCCTGCTCCCCTCTCACTTGTAGCTCAACTATATAATCAAAACACAGAACCAAATGATCACTAGCTCCAAGGGGCCTTTCATACGTGATATCCTTGATGTCGAACTACTCAAGGTGAATACTAGAGTCGTCTTGCTGGATCATCCCCACCTCTCTCTGGTAGTGTCTAACATGTTGATGCATGAGGTTTTCCAGTACCACATCCATTATCTTGGCTCTCCATGATTCAGGACCCCCGTGGGGCTCCAGGTTTTCCCAATCAATCTCTTTGTGATTGTTATCACCCATAACTAGTAACTTTGCTCTCCCCATGTGGGCTCTTCTGGCTACCTCGGCTAGTGTGTCTACCATTGCTCTGTTGCTCTCGTTGTATTCTTCTCTTGGCTTCCTGCAGTTCTGTGGCGGGTTGTACATTACAGCAATTACCACCTTATGGCCCTCAGACTGAATTGTTCCTACTACCTGGAGAGAATTCCAGGGGTCAACGCCCCTGCGGCCCGGTCTGTGACCAGGCCTCTTGTTGGACCAGAGCCTGATCAACCAGGCTGTTACTGCTGGCGGCACGCAGTCCAACGTACGAACCACAGCCCGGCTGATCAGGTACCGACTTGAGATGCCTGTCCAGTGCCTGCTTGAAGACAGCCAGGGGCTTGTTGGTAATCCCCTGATGTATGCTGGGAGGCAGTTGAACAATCTTGGGCCCCTCCACTTATTGTGTTGTCCCTCAACGTGCTAGTGGCACCCCTGCTCTTCATTGGGGGATGTTACATCGCCTGCCGAGTCTTTGCTTTGTAGGAGTGATTTTTGTGTGCAAGTTTGGTACTAAGCCCTCGAGAATTTTCCATGTGTATATAATAATGTATCTCTCCGCCTGCGTTCTAGAGAGTACAGGTTTAGGAACTTCAAGCGTTCCCAGTAGTTGAGGTGGTTTATCGCACTTATGCGTGCGGTGAAGGTTCTCTGCACATTTTCAAGGTCAGCAATTTCACCCGCCTTGAAAGGTGCAGTTAATGTGCACAATATTCCAGCCTAGATAGAACAAGCGATCTGTAAAGTGTCAACATGGGCTTGGCATCCCTGGTTTTGAAGGTTCTCATTATCCATCCTGTCATTTTCGAGCAGATGCAATTGCTACATTGTTATGGTCCTTGAAGGTGAGATCCTCTGACATGATCACTCCCAGGCCTTTGACATTAGTTTTCGCTCTATTGTGTGGTTGGAATTTGTTTTGTACTCTGATGAGATTTTAATTTCTTCACGTTTTCGTATCTGAGTAATTGAAATTTATCATCATTGAACTTCATATTGTTTTCTGCAGCCCATTTAAAGATTTGGTTTATGTCTGCTTGGAGTCTTGCAGTGTCTTCAACGGTGGACACTGTCATACAGATTCGGTGTCATCTGCAAAGGAAGACACAGCACTGTGGCTTATATCCCTGTCAATGTCTGATATGAGGATGAGGAATAGGATGGGAGCAAGTACTGTGCCTTGTGGAACAGAGCTTTTCACAGTAGCTGCCTCAGACTTTACTCTGTTGACTACTACTCTTTGTGTTCTAAGTGTTAGGAAATTATAAATCCATCTACCAACTTTTCCTGTTATTCCTTTATCACACATTTTGTGTGCTATTACACCATGGTCACACTTGTCAAAGGCTTTTGCAAAATCTGTGTATATAACATCTGCTTCCTCTTCCACTTCCTCAAATCCCCACCTGTTCTTAATGAGCAGTGCAACTCCTCCTCCCCCTCTGCTCTCTATCTTTCCTGAGGATTTGATATCCGGGTGGAAAGATTGCATCTGTTATCATCCTGGTGAGTTTCGTTTCTGCGAGTGCTATTATGTCTGGGGATGTCTCCTTTATTCTTTCATGCCACTCCTCACATTTATTTGTTATACCATCTGCATTTGTATACCAAACTTTTAACTTCTTTTCTAAACCGTAGTCTGGG
>WNWK01020919.1:0-34958 GCA_009830355.1 Cherax destructor | reverse complement strand
CTTCAAGGACCATAACAAAGTACAATTATCTGCTCGAAAAATGACAGGATGGTAAGAAACCCCAAAACCAGGGAGCCAACCCCATGTTGACATTTTACAGTCGTTGTTCTATCTGGCTAGAATATTGCTGCACACTAATGGCCCCTTTTCATGGGGTAAAATTGTGTTGAAAATTTTAGAGAACCTTCACCGCACGCATAAGTGGATAAACCACCTCAACTACGGGGAAACGCTTAAATTTCCCTAAACCTGTACTTTTAGAACGCAGGCGGGAGATCATTATTATATACACATGGAAAATTCTGGGGGCTAGCCAAACTTCACAAAAAAATCCCTAAAAGAAAAAAGACTGGGGCGTTAAACCCCACCAATGAAGAGCGGGGGTGCCACTAACGTTGGGGGAAAACACAATAAGTGTCGGGGCCCAAGATTGTTCAACGCCCCCCAGCATAAAAGGGGATTCCAACAAACCCTGGCTGTCTTAAAGGGCACTGGACAGGCACCTGCGGATACCAGGGGGGCTGGGTTCGACGTTGGACGCGCAGGTCACCCCTGCTGATCAGGCTCGGGTCCAACGGGAGGCCTGGCAGGCCCGGGGCCCCGGGGGCTTGCCCCGGGAATTCTCCCCGTAGACCCCGGGTATTTTGCAGTGCTTTTGGTGGAATGTCATGCAGATTCAGTATCATCTGCAAAGGAAGACACTGCACTGTGGCTTATATCCCTGTCTATGCCCGATATGAGGATGAGGAACAGGATGGAGCAAGTACTGTGCCTTGTGGAACAGAGCTTTTCACTGTAGCCGCCTCAGGCTTTACTCTTGACTACTACTCTTTGTGTTCTTGTGTTCTACTTGTTAGGAAATATAGATCCATCACCAACTTTTCCTGTTATTCCTTTATCACGCATTTTGTGTGCTATTACATCATGGTCACACTTGTCAAGGTTTTTCAAAGTCCCAAAGTCTGTGACAAAACTGACCTAATTTCGGGAAATACCTGCATAACAAGGGACTTTCTATATAGTAGTATGTGATTGATGTCAGCTATGGTCTGTATACCTTGTACATGTACTTGTAGAAATAAAGATATTAAATTTATTATAATAGGCGTGCTACAGTGTTCCTCCATTCTTATGTCTGACATTAACCAGTCTAGTTAAGTGCCCCCTTCCCTCACGTCCGTTGTAACCTACAATTTATGTTACAATGAGCAGCGTCACTTAGGAAGAGGCTTTTTTGGAAGTTCTCCCGGAACTAAAACTGTTCTGGTGTCTGCAAGTTATTGTGCTTGTTCAACAGTGGCAGCTGTGACCTGCCACTACCAATGAAGTAGACTAGGACCGGGGTTGTTATTACCCTAACATATCACCCCAGGGCATACAAAACACAACTTCAGCAGGACATGTGGAATATCCAATGTTATTTTAGATCACACCACCAGTAAGGAGTGCACACTCAGACACAGCTTCACAAAGTGCACCTAGACACAGCTTCACAAAGTGCACTCACCCAAGGACCCCAGCTTCACAAAGTGCACACCAGACACAGCTTCGTGCACACCCCAGACACAGCTTCACAAAGTGCACACTCAGACACAGCTTCACAAAGTGCACACTCAGACACAGCTTCAAAGTGCACACTCAGACACAGCTTCACAAAGTGCACCAGCTTGAAGTGCACACTCAGACACAGCTTCACAAAGTGCACCAGCTAAAGTGCACATCTCAGACACAGCTTCACAAAGTGCACCAGCTAGAAGTGCACATCTCAGACACAGCTTCACAAAGTGCACCAGCTAGAAGTGCACATCTCAGACACAGCTTCACAAGGTACACCAGCTAGAAGTGCACATCTCAGACACAGCTTCACAAAGTGCACCAGCTAGAAGTGCACATCTCAGACACAGCTTCACAAAGTGACCAGCTAGAAGTGCACATCTCAGACACAGCTTCACAAGGTACACCAGCTAGAGGTGCATATCTCAGACACAGCTTCACAAGAGGGGATTACCAATAGACCCCTGGTTGTCTTCAAGAAGGCACTGGCCAGGAACCTGAAGTCAGTACCTGACCAACCGGGCTGTGGTTCGTACGTCAGTTTGCGTGCAGCCAGCAGTAACAGCCTGGTGGATCAGACCCTGATCCACCATGAGGCCGGGTCTCAGACCGAGCCGTGGGGGCATTGACCCCCGAAACCCTCTCCAGGTAAACCTTGACATATACATCAGACTGCTTCTAGATTCATCTGTCATTAACCTTGGTCTCTAAACACATATTAAGAAAAATATTAATTACAATCGCGATATATGAAATATTTTCTGGTTTATGAGGTTTAACAAACTTTCTTATGAAAGAAAGATCAGGGGAGACATAATAACGACGTACAAGGTACCCACAGGTGGATACAGATGGAAGGTAACACACATGAGCCACAGAGATGTTAGGAAGTATTTCTTCAGAGTGGTAAACAAGTGGAATAAACTAGATAAGGTTATGGAGGCAAACTCCATTACAGAGCTGCAGGAGTAGGTATGACAGGACCCTGGAGACCAGGAGCCACTATGTCTTCCAATATTGTCTATTGTTTTGCACTTGTGTGAGGTAACTGTTGCTGTTGCTGCTGCTGCTGCTACGTTGGGATACGAACATAAGAACATAAGAAAGAAGGAACACTGCAGCAGGCCTACTGGCCCATGCGAGGCAGGTCCAAGTCTCCCACCGGCTTAAGCCAATGCCCCGACCCAGCCAGGTCAGGTTACATTCACTTAAGGAAGGAATACGAGGCAAGGGTTAGGGTAAGAGGGGTGATTGTGAGTGCTAGTAGGTAACAGGTTGAGTGCATCTGAGTGTTAGTGTTGGAGTGATGATTAGAGAGTGTGCTGGGAGAGTGTGTTGGGAGAGTGTGTTGGGAAAGTGTGCCGGGAGAGTGTTGGGAGAGTGTGCTGGGAGTGTGTGCTGGGAGAGTGTGCTGGGAGAGTGTGTTGGGAGAGTGTGTTGGGAGAGTGTGCTGGGAGAGTGTGTTGGGAGTGTGTGAGGCAGATATCCTCTTAACTCCTCAAGGTTACGGATTCCCTCTCCCAGCGAAATGACTTTTTCCCCACGATAATTACTTTTCCCCCTCCACTACAAGGTTTTCTTCCCCCAGCCAGAGTAACACTTTCTTTCCCCGCCAGAGTAACACTTTCTTCCCCCGCCAGAGTAACACTTTCTTCCCCCTGCCAGAGTAACACTTTCTTCCCCCCGCCAGATTAACACTTTCTTCCCCCCGCCAGAGTAACACTTTCTTCCCCGCCAGAGTAACACTTTCTTTCCCCCGCCAGAGTAACACTTTCTTCCCCCGCCAGAGTAACACTTTCTTCCCCTTGCCAGAGAAACACTTTCTTCCCCTGCCAGAGTAACACTTTTTCCCCCGCCAGGTAACACTTTCTTCCCCTGCCAGAGTAACACTTTCCCCCCGCCAGATTAACACTTTCTTCCCCCGCCAGAGTAACACTTTCTTCCCCCACCAGAGTAACACTTTCTTCCCCGCTAGATTAACCTTCTTCCCCCCAGAGTAACACTTTCTTCCCCGCCAGATTAACACTTTCTTCCCGCCAGAGTAACACTTTCTTCCCCGCCAGGTAACACATACTTCCCCCGCCAGATTAATACTTTTCTTCCCCGCCAGATTAACACTTTCTTCCCCCCAGATTAATACTTTCTTCCCCCGCCAGATTAACACTTTCTTCCCTCGCCAGATTAATACTTTCTTCCCACTTTACTGCTTGAATCACTTAGAAAGTTCAGTGGACTATTACTTATTACTCTTAGGAAATGACAAGTTACTTGAGCAAATAAACATAACAAAATTGATGAAACAAAAATTGAATACTGGGGAATTTAATTTACACAAAATCAATTTCAGGAATTATCAAGTCAATAATTGCACTGGGGAAAAACTTTGCAACACAAGAAATAAGATATTACGAATGAATTAGTTTGAACACTCTTACTCTTAATTGAAGCAAAAACAAGGTAACTCAATAAAACAGTTACTGAAACAATTCACTAATAACACTGACTTTAATCAAACTTAAGAGTGAAATTGTTCAAACAACACTTTAACATGAACTATGTAAAAAAAAATAATGAACAAGATATTTAACAAGAAAATAAGGCAACACTTACAGGAACTGGAGTACAACTCATCAAAGGTAATTAACTTTTGGACTTACAAATTCACAAAAGTCAATTTCGTTGTCCTTGAGATTAGTAACTTATCAGAAGAAATAGAATCTTCAATAAAAATTATAGCACTAGTCTGCAAAGTTGAAACACATTAGCACTGTATAAAAAATTAAACAAGTACACAAAACAATAGCAGGTGCAAGGGAAAAGTAACACTGACTGCAACACATAAAAAAATTAGCAATAATATCACTTGAAAAAAAGGTTTGAAATTGCTTGGAGGAGAAAACAATATATAGTTACTGGGGCAAGCAAAATTAATTAATTACACAATTAAAACATTAACAAACAAGGGTAAATGAATAAAAATAACTCTGGGATAGTACACTTGGTGAAACACAACAATTAACAAGAGAAAGAAAATTCAACAACACGTGGACAATGCTGGTGAAAAATTAAAATCTTTTAAAATTACTACTTGGTGGAATATTGGAACAGTAGATAACTTTAACAAAACTTTACTTACTGCATACTTAGTAACACAACGAAATTCACAGAAATTATAACGCAATAATTAACAAGAGACAATACTAGTGAAATCAAAAATTAATGCAAATAATTAATTTAACACAGAACACTTCCCAGGATAACTCAAATTTTCTTTAACTGGCAAAAATTGTCTCAACACACGAAATTGTCTATAGATTATCTGAAAAATAAAACAACAACACAGTAAATGTCTCTAGGGTGTAAAACTTGACTGAAGCGTGGTGGTGATGGTGGAGGATGGAGGTGGAGGATGGTGGTCTGGTCCACTCGTTGATAACTTGAATGTGCATAAACCGATGGACTACGAACCGAGGCTTTGTAAAGTTGGCACAACAGTTCAGAAGAAACACACTCAGGACGCTCGACCTGGTTCGTAGCCAATAACTGCTTGCAGGACCCAGTTAAGGGTGAAATAATCCACACTTAATGCTTTGTGTGGGTGGAGACACGTGGTTAATGGCGCCTGCCCTAGCGTGGGTGGTGGGGGGTTGTTGGGTGGAGTAGGCCTACACCGCTTTCATGTTGGTGCTACATACTCCATGATGGTGCCTGCACGTTGGTGCCTCCATGTTGGTGCTACATGCTCCATGATGGTGCCTGCACGTTGGTGCCTCCATGTTGGTGCTACATACTCCATAATGAGACTAAGGTATGACAATAATAACGTCGTCATTACATCTTCGTTTCGGCCATTAGAGGCGTTGTTAGTTTAGCTGGTCTTACATATTATGTAGTGCTGAAAGTATGTAACTGATAGATGCCTTTGTTGATATATTTGGAGATATACTGCCATATCTTACACACTGCTTCTATTATGTCTCCTCCCACCTTGTATTACATGCACACATAACTTTCACATACAACAAACTTATGACGACGTTTCGGTCTGACTTGGACCAATAACTCGTACATACAACAAACTTATGACGACGTTTCGGTCCGTCTTGGATCATTAATTACTTGTGTATAAGTTTCTATGTGCGGGTTATCCGTGTATTGTTCCAGTCACTATATTGTGCCTTTTAATTCTTGTATTCTATATTACTTCTCACTCGCTCCTGTTTTCATTGCACAAATCCGGATTGAACTCTAACTGCCACTTTCCTGACCAAGTGTTTAGCTTAAGTCAACTTGGAGTCTTTCCCTGTTCTATCCACTTGTTATACTCCTTATTAATTTCACAGTGTGTACTGTTATATTCCGTATTAATTTCACAGTGTGTGCTGCGCCACTAAGAATACCTTAATACAATGTGACTTACAGAAATTTGATAAAAAAATAATTTTATGGGGATTATATACTTTGTGTATTCCTTAATGTTCTTGCAAGAGATGAATATAAATTGTAGATATATATCCAGATTTATGGAATCAATAATTGCCGAGGCAATTCGCAGCCATCTTGAAAAGCATAAATTAATCAACGAATCTCAGCACGGTTTTACAAAAGGGCGTTCCTGCCTTACAAATTTAATAACTTTTTTCACTAAGGTATTTGAGCAGGTAGATCATGGTAATGAATATGATATTGTGTATATGGACTTCAGTAAGGCTTTTGATAGAGTCCCACATCAGAGACTATTGAGGAAAATTAAGGCACACGGAATAGGAGGAGAAATTTTTCCTGGATAGAGGCATGGTTGACAAATAGGCAGCAGAGAGTTTGCATAAATGGGAAGAAATCAGAGTGGGGAAGCGTCACAAGTGGTGTTCCACAGGGGTCAGTATTGGGCCCCTTGTTGTTCACAATCTACATAAACGACATAGATGAGGGAATAAATAGCGACATAAGCAAGTTTGCCGATGACACCAAAATAGGCCGTCCAATTCATTCAAATGAGGACATTAGAGCACTCCAGGAAGATTTGAATAGACTGATGCAGTGGTCGGAGAAGTGGCAGATGCAGTTTAATATAGATAAATGCAAAGTTCTAAATATTGGACAGGACAATAACCATGCCACATATAAACTAAATAATGTAGATCTTAATACTACTGATTGCGAAAAGGATTTAGGAGTTCTGGTTAGCAGTAATCTAAAACCAAGACAGCAGTGCATAAGTGTTCGCAATAAAGCAAACAGAATCCTTGGCTTCATATCAAGAAGCATAAATAATAGGAGTCCTCAGGTTGTTCTTCAACTCTATATATCCTTGGTTAGGCCTCATCTAGATTATGCTGCACAGTTTTGGTCACCGTATTACAGAATGGATATAAATGCTCTGGAAAACGTACAAGGAGGATGACTAAGTTGATTCCATGTATCAGAAATCTTCCCTATGAGGATAGATATACCTTTGATATACCTTTGAAGAGTTTCGAGAGTATCTACTCTCTGAGCCCGGCCATGGGCCAGGCTCGTCTGGTGCTTGCCTGGTCAACCAGGCTGTTGCTGCTGGAGGCCCGCTGCCCCACATATCCATCACAGCCTGGTTGATCTGGCACCTGGTGAAGATATTTGTCCATTTTCCTCTTGAAGGCTTCTACACTGGTTCCAGCCGTGTTTCGGATATCTTCTGGTAAGATGTTGAATAGTCTGGGACCCCGGATGTTAATACAGTGCTCCCGTATTGTCCCCACCGCACCCCTGCTCCTCACTGGGTTTATTTTACACTTTCTCCCATATCTCTCACTCCAGTATGTTGTTATGGCAGTGTGCAGATTTGGGACCAGGCCCTCAAGTACTTTCCATGTATATATTATCATGTATCTCTCTCTCCTCCGCTCCAATGAGTACATGTTCAAGACTTGAAGGCGTTCCCAATAATTTAGATGTTTCAATGGCTCAATGTGAGCCGTAAACGATCTCTGGATTTGTTCCAGCTCTGCTATTTCTCCTGCCCTGAACGGGGCCGTCAGCACTGAGCAGTATTCTAAGTGAGGGAGCACTAGCGATTTGAATAGTGTCACCATCGGCATTATTTCCCTTGTTTTGAAAGTTCTCAATACCCACCCCGTCATCTTCCTGGCTGTTGTGATCTTTGTCTTGTTATGGTCTTTAAACGACAGATCAGCAGACATAATTATTCCCAAGTCCCGAGGGCCCTGAATCTGCACTCTCTAGAAAGGCGTAGAATTAGGGGGGATATGATTGAGGTATATAAATGGAAAACAGGAATAAATAAAGGGGATGTAAATAGCGTGCTAAAAATATCTTGTATTGACAGGACTCGAAGCAACGGCTTTAAGTTGGATAAATTCAGATTCAGAAGGGATATAGGAAAGCATTGGTTTGGTAATAGAGTTGTCGATGAGTGGAACAAACTCCCGAGTACAGTTATAGAGGCTAAAACGTTGTGTAGTTTTAAAAATAGGCTAGATAAATATATGAGTGGGTGCGGGTGGGTGTGAGTTGGACCTGACTAGTTTGTGCTACTAGGTCAGATGCCGTGCTCCTTCCTTAAGTGAATGTAACCTGACCTGGCTGGGTCAGGGCATTGGCTTAAGCCGGCGGGAGACTTGGACCTGCCTCGCATGGGCCAGTAGGCCTGCTGCAGTGTTCCTTCTTTCTTATGTTCTTATGTTCTTATATACTCTTGTTAACCCTTCTGCGTTATAAACTACCATCCATGATAGTGGCTACAGTGCACGCTATAGCGGGGTCCACTATAAACCAGCCAGTACTGTCCATAGGATGCTTATGGGGTACACAAACTAGCCACTACCGTCCACAGGAGAACTATGGGGTACACAAACTAGCCACTACCGTCCACAGGAGAACTATGGGGTACACAAACTAGCCACTACCGTCCACAGGAGAACTATGGGGTACACAAACTAGCCACTACCGTCCACAGAACTATGGGGTACACAAACTAGCCACTACCGTCCACAGGAGAACTATGGGGTACACAAACTAGCCACTACCGTCCACAGGAGAACTATGGGGTACACAAACTAGCCACTACCGTCCACAGGAGAACTATGGGGTACACAAACTAGCCACTACCGTCCACAGGAGAACTATGGGGTACGCAAACTAGCCACTACCGTCCACAGGAAAACTATGGGGTACACAAACTAGCCACTATTGTCCACAGGAAAACTATGGGGTACACAAACTAGCCACTACCGTCCACAGAAGAGCTATGGGATACACAATAAACTAGCCACTAGCAAAATCTAAATACTGCGTTACATTGTTTATGTTTGGTGAGCATGCTGAGTTGTGCCTTCCCACCAGCTACAACACACCCAATATTGTTCATTCAACGGCCTGCAGATGACGACGGGGCCAGGAAGCAGGTGGGGGTGACCAGCTAACGGATCAGGAGGGGTAGAAGGTGGGGTTAGTCTGGAGGCAGAGACTGTGTATTGGTGAGGTACCTAGGCTAGTGTAGCCAGGGTGGGGTGTACTAGCCTAATTGTGGTTGCAGGGGTCGATTCATAGCTCCTGGCCCAGCCTCTTCACTGGTCGCTACTAGGTTCACTCCCTGCTCCATCAGTTTGATCATGCCTCTTCTTAAAGCGATGTATGGATCCTGCCTCCGCTACATCACTCTCCAGTGATCACCCAACCCAGGTGGTCACAAGCACCAGCTGCACAACTCATCCTCACAAGCACCAGCTGGGTGTTCACTGACCTCACTTAAGTCACCTTCCTAATTCACCTCACTCAACACTTGCGCCTCCCTCCAGTGTAAACATCTCTACACACCGTAAACAATGTCTCAGTTCCCTCCAGTGTAAACATCTCTACACACCGTAAACAATGTCTCAGTTCCCTCCAGTGTAAACATCTCTACACGCCGTAAACAATGTATCAGTTCCCTCCAGTGTAAACATCTCTACACACCGTAAACAATGTCTCAGCTCCCTCCAGTGTAAACATCTCTACACGCCGTAAACAATGTCTCAGTTCCCTCCAGTGTAAACATCTCTACACGCCGTAAACAATGTCTCAGTTCCCTCCAGTGTAAACATCTCTACACGCCGTAAACAATGTCTCAGTTCCCTCCAGTGTAAACATCTCTACACGCCGTAAAAAATGTCTCAGTATGGTGTACATGTGTGTGTCATGGTGTACATATGTCATTGTGGTGTATAGATGTGTCATGGTGAACAATGTATGTGATCATGAACAATGTATGCGATCATGAACACTATGTGATCATGGTGTTATATACAGTTTCTTTGGATGTTAAGTATATACAATACATTAATGTATTTAACCTTAAAACTAAACATTGATGGTGACTAGTGTTTGCCTGTTAATATTTCTGCTGTCTGGGTGTACCTGGGGTGTACTTATGTGCACCTGGTTGTACCTGTAGGTACCTCGGTGTACATGCGTGTACCTGAATAAGAAAAACATTCAGATCATTGACGTGAGAATGTTTTGAGGGTTAAAAATGACGTTAGCAAGACACGTCACAACGACGTTGTGACTGTGTGGGGCTGTGACTGTTAGTCACCATTTTTTGTCCTAGGCACATGTCGATTAGACACTAGGCCTGTTGTATATATGTATGTGTGTGTAAGGAAACACTTCGAAATGTTTCAGCCCCGCCGGGAATTGAACCCGGGCCCTCCGTGCGTGAAGCGAGAGCTTTAGCCACCTTGCCATCGTGTTTAGCTGTGGCTGTGTCTGTGTGGGGCTGTGACTGTTTAGCTGTGGCTGTGTAGGGCTGTGGCTGTGACTGTGTTTGGCTGTGGTTGTGTGGGGCTGCGGCTGTGTTTAGCTGTGGCTGCGGCTGTGTGGGGCTGCGGCTGTGTGGGGCTGCGGCTGTGTTTAGCTGTGGCTGCGGCTGTGTGGGGCTGCGACTGTGTTTAGCTGTGGCTGCGGCTGTGTGGGGCTGCGACTGTGTTTAGCTGTGGCTGCGGCTGTGTGGGGCTGCGGCTGTGTGGGGCTGCGACTGTGTTTAGCTGTGGCTGCGGCTTTGTGGGGCTGCGGCTGTGTTTAGCTGTGGCTGCGGCTGTGTGGGGCTGCGACTGTGTTTAGCTGTGGCTGCGGCTGTGTGGGGCTGCGACTGTTTAGCGGTGGCTGCGGCTGTGTGGCTGCGGCTGTGTGTGGCTGCGACTGTGTTTAGCTGTGGCTGCGGCTGTGTGGGGCTGCGACTGTGTTTAGCTGTGGCTGCGGCTGTGTGGGGCTGCGACTGTGTTTAGCTGTGGCTGCGGCTGTGTGGCTGCGGCTGTGTGTGGCTGCGACTGTGTTTAGCTGTGGCTGCGGCTGTGTGGGGCTGCGACTGTGTTTAGCTGTGGCTGCGGCTGTGTGGGGCTGCGACTGTGTTTAGCTGTGGCTGCGGCTGTGTGGGGCTGCGGTTAGGACGTGACTTCTATACCGTTCACAAAGCTTCATCAGACCTTGACGTCCTCACCTGACTGCCTTCTCCATCACCAACACCCCATCACCACCAACACCCCATCACCACCAACACCCCATCACCACCAACACCCCATCACCACCAACACCCCATCAACACCCCATCACCACCAACACCCCATCACCACCAACACCCCATCACCACCAACACCCCATCACTATCTGACTTTAGACTATCAATACCTGGGTTGTGTAAGGAGCATGTTGTTAAGTCCAGAATATTCAATGATATTAAGAGAATACTAGTGGCGAGTCTCCTGGTGCAACTTAAAGACATGGAGAGGTGATTCTGCTCTCCTCCTACACTGGTACATTATGAAGCAGACATGGAGAGGTGATTCTGCTCTACTCCTACACTGGTACATTATGTAGCAGACATGCTGAGGTGATCTGCTCTCCTCCTACACTGGTACATTATGAAGCAGACATGGAGAGGTGGTCTGCTCTCCTACACTGGTACATTATGAAGCAGACATGGAGAGGTGATTCTGCTCTCCTCCTACACTGGTACATTATGTAGCAGACATGGAGATGTGGTCTGCTCTCCTCCTACACTGGTACATTATGTAGCAGACATGGAGATGTGGTCTGCTCTCCTCCTACACTGGTACATTATGTAGCAGACATGGAGAGGTGATTCTGCTCTCCTCCTACACTGGTACATTATGTAGCAGACATGGAGATGTGGTCTGCTCTCCTCCTACACTGGTACATTATGTAGCAGACATGGAAGAGTGGTCTGCTCTCCTCCTACACTGGTACATTATGTAGCAGACATGGAAGGTGATTCTGCTCTCCTCCTACACTGGTACATTATGTAGCAGACATGGAGAAGTGGTCTGCTCTCCTCCTACACTGGTACATTATGTAGCAGACATGGAGAGGTGGTCTGCTCTCCTCCTACACTGGTACATTATGTAGCAGACATGGAAGGTGATTCTGCTCTCCTCCTACACTGGTACATTATGTAGCAGACATGGAAGGTGTCTGCTCTCCTCCTACACTGGTACATTATGTAGAAGACATGGAGAGGTGATTCTGCTCTCCTCCTACACTGGTACATTATGTAGCAGACATGGAGAGGTGGTCTGCTCTCCTCCTACACTGGTACATTATGAAGCAGACATGGAGAGGTGATCTGCTCTCCTACACTGGTACATTATGTAGCAGACATGGAGAGGTGGTCTGCTTTCCTCCTACACTGGTACATTATGTAGCAGACATGGAGAGGTGGTCTGCTCTCCTCCTACACTGGTACATTATGTAGCAGACATGGAGAGGTGATTCTGCTCTCCTCCTACACTGGTACATTATGTAGCAGACATGGAGAGGTGGTCTGCTCTCCTCCTACACTGGTACATTATGTAGCAGACATGGAGAGGTGATTCTGCTCTCCTCCTACACTGGTACATTATGTAGCAGACATGGAGAGGTGGTCTGCTCTCCTCCTACACTGGTACATTATGTAGCAGACATGGAGAGGTGGTCTGCTCTCCTCCTATACTGGTACATTATGAAGCAGACATGGATAGGTGGTCTGCTCTCCTCCTACACTGGTACATTATGAAGCAGACATGGACCCAAACTGTAGCCCAGTGGTGGGAGGCGCAAATCAACCACTGGGGTCTGGGGTCAGTGACTTAGAACAGACTTAGAATCAGACAGACAGACTTATCTGTCTATCCCTCTCCATGTAGCAGACGTGGAGAGGTGATCTGCTCTCCTCCTACACGGATACACTTGTATAATTTAACAACATTCAATATAATTCTATGTTTACACAATATATTTAGATTTGTGTTTACTTCAATATATTTAACAAGATTTATGGTGACTGTCTTGCTTCATTTCTCAAAATTTTAATACAACATACAATCTTAAGTTCAATTATAATAATAATAATAATAATATCTTTATTTACTACAAGTACATGTACATGGTATACAGGCCTAGCTGACATCAGTGACATACTACTATATAGAAAGTTCCTTGTTATGCTGAGCATTTCGGGCAGATTAGGTCAGTGTCCCAGGATGCGACTCACACCAGTCGACTAACACCCAGGTACCCATTTTACTGATGGGGAACATAGACAACAGGTGTAAAGAAACACGCCCAATGTTTCTGCCCTGGCTGGGAATCGAACCCAGGCCCTCATCATATTGATCTTAGGAGAAGCAAGCTCCTTCAATTATCATATTGATCTTAGAAGGAGCAAGCTCCTTCAATTATCATATTGATCTTAGAAGAAAAAAGCTCCTTCAATTATCATATTGATCTTAGAAGAAGCAAGCTCCTTCAATTATTATATTGATCTTAGGAGAAGCAAGCTCCTTCAATTATTATATTGATCTTAGGAGAAGCAAGCTCCTTCAAATATTATATTGATCTTAGAAGAAGCAAGCTCCTTCAATTATCATATTGATCTTAGGAGAAGCAAGCTCCTTAAATTATTATATTGATCTTAGGAGAAGCAAGCTCCTTCAATTATCATATTGATCTTAGGAGAAGCAAGCTCCTTCAATTATTATATTGATCTTAGGAGAAGCAAGCTCCTTCAATTATTATATTGATCTTAGGAGCGGCAAGCTCCTTCAATTATCATATTGATCTTAGGAGAAGCAAGCTCCTTCAATTATCATATTGATCATAGGAGAAGCAAGCTCCTTCAATTATTATATTGATCTTAGGAGAAGCAAGCTCCTTCAATTATCATATTGATCTTAGGAGAAGCAACCTCCTTCAATTATTATATTGATCTTAGGAGAAGCAAGCTCCTTCAATTATTATATTGATCTTAGGAGAAGCAAGCTCCTTCAATTATCATATTGATCTTAGGAGAATCAAGCTCATTCAATTATTATATTGATCTTAGGAGAAGCAAGCTCCTTCAATTATCATATTGATCTTAGGAGAAGCAAGCTCCTTCAATTATTATATTGATCTTAGGAGAAGCAAGCTCCTTCAATTATCATATTGATCTTAGGAGAAGCAAGCTCCTTCAATTATCATATTGATCTTAGGAGAAGCAACCTCCTTCAATTATTATATTGATCTTAGAAGAAGCAACCTCCTTCAATTATCATATTGATCTTAGGAGAAGCAAGCTCCTTCAATTATTATATTGATCTTAGGAGAAGCAACCTCCTTCAATTATTATATTGATCTTAGAAGAAGCAAGCTCCTTCAATTATCATATTGATCTTAGGAGAAGGAAGCTCCTTCAATTATTATATTGATCTTAGGAGAAGCAACCTCCTTCAATTATCATATTGATCTTAGGAGAAGCAAGCTCCTTCAATTATCATATTGATCTTAGGAGAAGCAAGCTCCTTCAATTATCATATTGATCTTAGGAGAAGCAAGCTCCTTCAATTATCATATTGATCTTAGGAGAAGCAAGCTCCTTCAATTATCATATTGATCTTAGGAGAAGGTACTTCAATTATTATATTGATCTTAGGAGAAGCAAGCTCCTTCAATTATTATATTGATCTTAGGAGAAGCAAGCTCCTTCAATTATTATATTGATCTTAGGAGAAGCAAGCTCCTTCAATTATCATATTGATCTTAGGAGAAGCTCCTTCAATTATTATATTGATCTTAGGAGAAGCAAGCTCCTTCAATTATTATATTGATCTTAGGAGAAGCAAGCTCCTTCAATTATTATATTGATCTTAGGAGAAGCAAGCTCCTTCAATTATCATATTGATCTTAGGAGAAGCTCCTTCAATTATTATATTGATCTTAGAAGAAGCAAGCTCCTTCAATTATTATATTGATCTTAGAAGCAACCTCCTTCAATTATTATATTGATCTTAGGAGAAGCAAGCTCCTTCAATTATTATATTGATCTTAGGAGAAGCAAGCTCCTTCAATTATCATATTGATCTTAGGAGAAGCAAGCTCCTTCAATTATCATATTGATCTTAGGAGAAGCAACCTCCTTCAATTATTATATTGATCTTAGAAGAAGCAACCTCCTTCAATTATCATATTGATCTTAGGAGAAGCAAGCTCCTTCAATTATTATATTGATCTTAGGAGAAGCAACCTCCTTCAATTATTATATTGATCTTAGAAGAAGCAAGCTCCTTCAATTATCATATTGATCTTAGGAGAAGGAGCTCCTTCAATTATTATATTGATCTTAGGAGAAGCAACCTCCTTCAATTATCATA
This sequence comes from Cherax destructor, assembly GCA_009830355.1. NCBI lineage: Eukaryota > Metazoa > Arthropoda > Malacostraca > Decapoda > Parastacidae > Cherax > Cherax destructor. The sequence continues at coordinate 19,743 of WNWK01020919.1, read as the reverse complement.
TTGATCTTAGGAGAAGCAAGCTCCTTCAATTATCATATTGATCTTAGGAGAAGCAAGCTCCTTCAATTATCATATTGATCTTAGGAGAAGCAAGCTCCTTCAATTATCATATTGATCTTAGGAGAAGCAAGCTCCTTCAATTATCATATTGATCTTAGGAGAAGGTCCTTCAATTATTATATTGATCTTAGGAGAAGCAAGCTCCTTCAATTATTATATTGATCTTAGGAGAAGCAAGCTCCTTCAATTATTATATTGATCTTAGGAGAAGCAAGCTCCTTCAATTATCATATTGATCTTAGGAGAAGCTCCTTCAATTATTATATTGATCTTAGGAGAAGCAAGCTCCTTCAATTATTATATTGATCTTAGGAGAAGCAAGCTCCTTCAATTATTATATTGATCTTAGGAGAAGCAAGCTCCTTCAATTATCATATTGATCTTAGGAGAAGCTCCTTCAATTATTATATTGATCTTAGGAGAAGCAAGCTCCTTCAATTATTATATTGATCTTAGGAGAAGCAAGCTCCTTCAATTATCATAGTGATCTTAGGAGAAGCAAGCTCCTTCAATTATCATATTGATCTTAGGAGAAGCAAGCTCCTTCAATTATCATTGATCTTAGGAGAAGCAAGCTCCTTCAATTATTATATTAATCTTAGTAGAAGCAAGCTCCTTCAATTATTATATTGATCTTAGTAGACGCAAGCTCCTTCAATTATCATTGATCTTAGTAGAAGCAAGCTCCTTCAATTATCATTGATCTTAGTAGACGCAAGCTCCTTCAATTATCATTGATCTTAGAAGAAGCAAGCTCCTTCAATTATCTTTTATCTTAGAAGAAGCAAACACCTTCAATTATCATTGATCTTAGAAGCAAGCACCTTCAATTATCATTGATCTTAGTAAAAGCAAGCACCTTCAATTATCATTGATCTTAGTAAAAGCAAGCACCTTCAATTATCATTGATCTTAGTAGAAGCAAGCTCCTTCAATTATTATATTAATCTTAGTAGAAGCAAGCTCCTTCAATTATTATATTAATCTTAGTAGAAGCAAGCTCCTTCAATTATTATATTAATCTTAGTAGACGCAAGCTCCTTCAATTATCATTGATCTTAGGAGAAGCAAGCTCCTTCAATTATCATTGATCTTAGAAGAAGCAAGCTCCTTCAATTATTATATTGATCTTAGGAGAAGCAAGCTCCTTCAATTATTATATTAATCTTAGTAGAAGCAAGCTCCTTCAATTATTATATTAATCTTAGTAGAAGCAAGCTCCTTCAATTATTATATTAATCTTAGTAGACGCAAGCTCCTTCAATTATCATTGATCTTAGGAGAAGCAAGCTCCTTCAATTATCATTGATCTTAGTAGAAGTAAGCTCCTTCATATTAAGAAACTTGGTAGTTTTACGGCAGTCAAGGATAATTCTGAGAGCTTAGTTCTGTATTAACTACAAGGTCCAGAGAGAACTGTCTTTAGTTAACATTAACACGAACGCAGCATAATTAACGTTTTAGTGTATGTACACCATTTACGTGAAGTCACTTCTGGAGGTCAGCGCCCCCACGACACGGTCCCAGACCAGGTCTTCAGGTCACTATTACTACCATAGTTGAGGTGGTTGCTAGCAACAGCTCTGAGCCTATATTTATATTTCGTATTTAGTCAAGACATGGTAGAGATAGTGAAGGTTACTAACCGTCTACACTTAATGAAGCTGAGGTGTTTATCTGTTGACAGGGTATTGATAGATGGGTATTATTTAAGATTATTTAGGTACAGGTACATATAAGTACAATTATCATACATAGTAACATGTGTGTAAGTTATCCACCAGAATAACCTAAAAAAGTCAGACACTTATACATGGTACTTATAGATGGGCACTGAGGTGGGCACACCTACCCATCTACCCTCAACACAGACAGATAGAAGGGCACCAAAACATCACCTTTCACCAGACAGCACGCTTCACCCCCCCACTCATTCCCTCTCCTCACCCGCACTGTTCCTGTGTACTCACCTATATCTGGTTGCAGGGGTCGAGTCACAGCTCCAGTCCTGCTCTGTCATATTATGTAAGACAACACTCCAGTGTTGCTGGAATGTCACAGTCCGTGTAAGACAACACAGGAGAGCTGTGTGAGAAAGTGCAGTAGATGCTGAAAGTACGCAAGTGTTGAGTAAGAGGTATCCCAGTACTTAATGATTATATATATATATATATATATATATATATATATATATATATATATATATATATATATATATATATATATATATATTGTGACTCATGACCAGCCTTCTCTGTGTCCCTCAACCGTCTCCCTCACACGTATACACCTCTGCAGGTATTAACCTCACGTTGTGTTGCCTGTTTACATACACAGTGTATAGTGTGCATATACACACCTATTATACCAATGGCTGTCCAGGTTTACATGTGTGTCACGTACAAGTTCCTCTCATCATGTACACTAGATAACACTGGACATAGTGACCCCTCTCATTAGTACATTCAAGTTGTAGTATACCCCTCACGCAGATCCAATCTTCTTGCCTGCCACTTCTCAGGCATTGTATAACAGTTATACCATGTAGTATACCCCTCACGCAGATCCAATCTTCTTGCCTGCCACTTCTCAGGCATTGTATAACAGTTATACCATGTAGTATACCCCTCACGCAGATCCAATCTTCTTGCCTGCCACTTCTCAGGCATTGTATAACAGTTATACCATGTAGTATACCCCTCACGCAGATCCAATCTTCTTGCCTGCCACTTCTCAGGCATTGTATAACAGTTATACCATGTAGTATACCCCTCACGCAGATCCAATCTTCTTGCCTCCCGCTTCCCAGACATTGTATAACAGTTATACCATGTAGTATACCCCTCACGCAGATCCAATCTTCTTGCCTGCCGCTTCCCAGACATTGTATAACAGTTATACCATGTAGTATACCCCTCACGCAGATCCAATCTTCTTGCCTCCCGCTTCCCAGACATTGTATAACAGTTATACCATGTCTGGGAAGCGTGAGGCAAGAAGATTTGATCTGCGTGAGGGGTAACACTAATTCCTGAGATCAATGTCAACTAGGTCTGTATATCATGAACGTGTAGTAATAGAGATCATATTATATTTAGCAGCATGAAGGCAGTAACCATGCAGGGTGACATGGTGTGGCTGCCCTCAACACAACTGACGTTGACCAGAGTCATGTTCCCACAATACCATGCAGGGTGACATGGTGTGGCTGCCCTCAACACAACTGACGTTGACCAGAGTCATGTTCCCACAATACCATGCAGGGTGACATGGTGTGGCTGCCCTCAACACAACTGACGTTGACCAGAGTCATGTTCCCACAATACCATGCAGGGTGACATGGTGTGGCTGCCCTCAACACAACTGACGTTGACCAGAGTCATGTTCCCACAATACAATTAGATCAACACTGATACCGGTGAACCGGTTGTGAATTATAAGCCTTTACAATGGCAATCATGACATTTTGAGGACATAAACAAAAGAATCTTGTGGATATGCTGAGCATATTGGTGATTATTATTATTATTAGCAGCAGCAGTAGCAGCATAGTAGTTGCAGTAGCAGCATAGTAGTTGCAGTAGCAGCATAGTAGTTGCAGTAGCAGCATAGTAGTTGCAGTAGCAGCATAGTAGTTGCAGTAGCAGCATAGAGCGCAGGCAGCAGCACAGCAGCCGCAGCAGCAGCACAGCAGCTGCAGCAGCAGCAGCATTAGCGGCTGGCAGCAGCAGCACAGCAGCCAGCAGCAGACGAGCCGCAGAGCAGACAGCAGCCCAGAGGAACAGAGCTGCAGAAAGCAGCACAGCAGCTGCAGCAGGAATAGCAGCTGGCAAGCAGCACAAGCAGCTGCAGAGCAGCACAGAGTCTGCGGCAGCACAGAATGCAGCAGCAGCACAGCAGCCGCAGCAGCAGCACAGCAGCCGCAGCAGCAGAAAGCAGCTGCAGCAGCAGCACAGCAGCAGCAGCAGCACAGCAGTGGCAGCACAGCAGCCTGCAGCAGCAGCACAGCAGCTGCAGCAGCAGCACAGCAGCTGCAGCAGGCACAGCAGCGCAGAGCAGCATAGCAGCTGCAGCAGCAGCAAGCAGCTCGCAGCAGCATGGCAGCAGCAGCAGCAGCACAGCAGCTGCAGGGTTAGCAGCAGCAGCGCAGCAGCAGAGCAGCTGCAGCAGTGGGCACAGCAGCAGTGCAGAAGCAGCAAGCAGCTGCAGCAGCAGCACAGCAGCCTGCAGCAGCTAAGCACAGCAGCGCAGCAAGCAAAGCAGCTGCAGCAGCAGCACAGCAGCTCGCAGCAGCAGCATAGCAGCTGCAGCAGCAGTATAGCAGCTGCAGAGAAGCATTAGCAGCGGCAGCAGCAAGCAAAGCAGGGCAGCACAGACCGCAGCAGCAGCATGCAGTTGCAGCAGCAGCATGCAAGCTGCAGCAGCGCAAGCAGCGAAGCAGAACAGCAGCTGCAGTAGTAGCAAGCAGGCGTAGCAGCAAGCAGCTGCAGAGCAGCACAGCAGCTCGCAGCAGCAGCACAGCAGCCGGCAAGCAGCATGCAGGGCAGCAGCAAGCACAGCAGGGCAGCACAGCAGCCGCAGCAGCAGCAAGCAGCCGCAGCAGCAGCACAGCAGCTGCAGCAGCACAGCAGCCGCAGCAGCAGCATAGCAGCTCAGCAGCAGCAAGCGAGGGCAGCAGCAAGCAGCCCAGCAGCACAAGCAGCTCGCAGAGCAGCATAGCAGCTGCAGCAGCACAGCAGCGCAGCAGCAGACAGCAGCTGCAGCAGCAGCACAGCAGCTGGCAGTAGCAAGCAGCTGCAGTAGCAGAACAGTAGCTGCAGTAGCAGCATGCAGCTGCAGCAGCAGACAGCAGGCGCAGAGCAGCAAGCAGTTGCAGCAGCAGCAAGCAGCTGCAGTAGCAGCACAGCAGCCGCAGCAGCAGCACAGCAGCTTGCAGTGCAGCACAGCAGCCGCAGCAGCAGCACAGCAGCTGGCAGAGCGCACAGCAGTGGCAGCAGCAGCACAGAGCTGCAGCCGCAGCAGCGCACAGCAGCCGCAGCAGCAGCAGCAGCCGCAGCAGCAGCACAGCAGCGCAGGCAGCACACAGCAGCAGCAGCACAGCAGCTGCAGAGCAGCATAGCAGCCGCAGCAGCAATAGCAGTGGCAGCAATTAGCTGCAGCAGCTAGCACAGCAGCCGCAGCAGCAGCACAGCAGCTGCAGCAGCAGCATACAGCTGCCAGCAGCACAGCAGCCGCAGCAGCAGCCCAGCAGCCGCAGAGGCACAGCAGCGCGCAGCAGCATAGCAGCTGGCAGCAGCACACAGCAGCGGCAGCACAGCAGGCCAGCAGCAGCACAGCAGCCGCAGCAGCTAGCACAGCAGCCGCAGCAGCAGCACGCAGCGCAGCAAGCACAGCAGCCGCAGCAGCGCACAGCAGCTCCAGCAGCAGCACAGCAGCCCTAGCAGCAGCACAGCAGCGCAGCAGCAGATAGCATGCAGCAAGAGCTTGCAGATCAGCACAGCAGCTGCAGCAGAAGCAGCCGCAGAGCAGCACAGCAGCTGCAGCAGCAGAACAGAGCCGCAGCAGCAGCACAGCAGCAGCAGCAGCACAGAACGGCCAGCAAGCAGCGCAGCAGAGCACAGAGCTCGCAGCAGCAGCATAGCAGTGGCAGCAGCAGCACAAGCAGGTGGCAGCAAGCAGCGCAGCAGCAGCAGTGCAGCTAGCAGCACAGCAGCGCAGTAGAGCAGCAGCACAGCAGCTGCAGACAGCATAGCAGTGCAGCAGCAGCACAGCAGCGGCAGAGCAGCACAGAGCGCGGAGCAGCAAGCAGCGCAGCAGCAGCATAGCAGCTGCAGCAGCAGCACAGCAGCGGCAGAGCAGCACAGCAGCTGCAGCAGCAGCACAGCAGCAGCAGCAGCATAGCAGCTGCAGCAGCAGAACAGCAGCTGCAGCAGCGCACAGCAGCTGCAGCAGCAGAAACAGCAGCTGCAGCAGCAGCACAGTAGCGCGGCAGCAGCACAGCAGCTGCAGCAGCAGCAGCGCAGCAGCAGCACAGCAGCCGGAGCAGCACAGCAGCTCGCAGTAGCAGCACAGCAGCTGCAGCAGCAGCACAGCAGCAGCAGCAGCAAGCAGTCGGCAGCACAGCAGCTGCAGTCAGCACAGCAGCTGCAGCAGCAGCAAGCAGCTTCAGAGCAGCAAGCAAAGCTGCAGCAGAGCACAGCAGCTGCAGCAGCAGCATCAGCAGCTGCAGCAGCGCATGCAGCCGTTGCAGCAGCAAGCAGTGGCAGCAAGCAGCTCGCAGCAGCAGCACAGCAGCCGCAGCAGCAGCAGCAGCAGCTCGCGCAGCAGCAGCAGCGCGCAGCTAGCACAGCAGCTGCAGCAGCAGCACAGCAGCTCGCAGCAGCAGCACAGCAGCTGCAGCAGCAGCACAGCAGCTGCAGCAGCAGCACAGCAGCTGCAGCAGCTAGCACAGCAGCTGCAGCAGCAGCACAGCAGCTGCAGCAGCAGCACAGCAGCCGCAGAGGCACAGCAGCGCAGCAGCAGCAAGCAGCTGCAGGCAGCAGCAGCAGCTGCAGCAGCAGCACAGCAGCTGCAGCAGCAGCAAGCAGCTCGCAGCAGCAACAGCAGCTGCAGCAGCAGCACAGCAGCCGCAGCAGCACAGCAGCTCGCAGCAGCACAAGCAGGCGCAAGCAGCATAGCAGTCAGCAGCAGCTTGAAAGCAGGCAGCAGCAGCAAGCAGCTCGCAGCAGCATAGCAGCGCAGCAGCAGCACAGTAGCTGCAGCAGCAGCAGCAGTCGGCAGCACAGCAGCGGCGCAGCAGCACAGCAGCTCGCGCAGCAGAAGCAGCTGCGCAGCAGAAAGCAGCTCGCAGTAGCAGAACAGCAGCTGCAGCAGCGTCACAGCAGTGCAGCAGCAGCACTAGCAGCTGCGCAGCAGCATAGCAGCCGGGCAGCAGCAGCAGCAGCCGCAGCAGCAAGCAGCTGCAGCGCAGCACAGCAGCTGCAGCAGCAGCAAGCAGCGCAGAGCAGCACAGCAGCTGCAGAGCAGCATATTTATTATAAGGGCTGGTAGTGGACTTCAGGTGTGGCCCACAAGCCAGTGCAGCTTGACTTGTGTGGGGCCACACAAGCCAGTGCAGCTTGACTTGTGGGGCCACACGCCAGTGCAGCTTGGACTGTGTGGGGCACACAAGCCAGTGCAGCTTGGACTTCGGTGGGGCACACAAGCCAGTGCAGCTTGGACTTGTGGGGGCTACACAAGCCAGTGCAGCTTGGACTTAGGTGTGGCTACACAAGCCAGTGCAGCTTGGACTTGTGTGTGGCTACACAAGCCAGTGCAGCTTGGACTTGTGTGGGGCTACACAAGCCAGTGCAGCTTGGACTTGTGTGTGGCTACACAAGCCAGTGCAGCTTGGACTTGTGTGGGGCTACACAAGCCAGTGCAGCTTGGACTTGTGTGGCTACACAAGCCAGTGCAGCTTGGACTTGTGTGGGGCTACACAAGCCAGTGCAGCTTGGACTTGTGTGGGGCTACACAAGCCAGTGCAGCTGGTACTGGACTTGTGTGTGGCTACACAAGCCAGTGCAGCTTGGACTTGTACTCACCTATTTGTACTCACCTATTTGTGGTTGCAGGGGTCGAGTCATAGCTCCTGGCCCCGCCTCTTCACTGATTGCTACTAGGTCCTCTCTCTCCCTGCTCCATGAGCTTTATCAAACCTAGTCTTAAAACTATGTATGGTTCCTGCCTCCACTATGTCGCTTTCTAAGCTATTCCACTTCCTGACAACTCTATGACTGAAGAAATACTTCCTAACATCCCTTTGACTCATAGGAGTCTTCAACTTCCAATTATGACCCCTTGTTTCTGTGTCCCCTCTCTGGAACATCTTGTCTCTGTCCACCTTATCTATTCCTCGCAGTATTTTATATGTCGTTATCATGTCTCCCCTAACCCTCCTGTCCTCTAGTGTCGTCAGGCCGATTTCCCTTAACCTTTCTTCGTAGGACAATCCTTAGCTCTGGGACTAGTCTTGTTGCAAACCTTTGCACTTTCTCTAATTTCTTGACGTGCTTGACCAGGTGTGGGTTCCAAACCGGTGCTGCATACTCCAGTATGGGCCTGACGTATATGGTATACAGAGTCTTGAATGATTCCTTAGTGAGGTATTGGAACGCTATTCTTAGGTTTGCCAGCCGCCCGTATGCTGCAGCAGTTATCTGATTGATGTGTGCCTCAGGAGATGTGCTCGGTATTATACTCACCCCAAGATCTTTTTCTTTGAGTGAGGCTTGCAGTCTTTGGCCACCTAGACTATACTCTGTCTGCGGTCTTCTTTGCCCTTCCCGATATTCATGACTTTACATTTGGCAGGGTTAAATTCAAGGAGCCAGTTACTGGACCAGGCTTGCAGCCTGTCCAGGTCTCTTTGTAGTCCTGCCTGATCCTCGACTGATTTTATTCTTCTCATTAACTTCACATCATCTGCAAACAGGGACACTTCTGAGTCTATCCCTTCCGTTATGTCATTCACATATACCAAAAACAGTACAGGTCCTAGGACTGACCCTTGTGGAACTCCACTCGTCACAGGTGCCCACTCTGACATCTCGTCACGTACCATGACTCGTTGTTGCCTCCCTGTCAGATATTCTCTGATCCATTGCAGTGTTTTTCCTGTTACGTGTGCCTGATCCTTTAGCTTTTGCATTAACCTCTTGTGAGGAACTGTGTCGAACGCCTTCTTGCAGTCCAAAAATGCAGTCTATCCACCTCTCTCTCGTGTCTTACTTCTGTTACCTTATCATAAAACTCCAGTAGGTTTGTGACACAGGATTTTCCTTCCTGAAACCGTGCTGGTTGTCGTTTATAAGCTTGTGTCTTTCTAGGTGCTCCACCACTCTCCTCCTGATGATCTTCTCCATGACTTTGCATACTATACACGTCAGTGACACAGGTCTGTAGTTTAATGCCTCGTGTCTGTCTCCTTTCTTAAAATTGGGACTACATTTGCCATCTTCCACGCCTCAGGTAGTTGCCCAGTTTCAATGGATGTGTTGAAGATTTGTGTTAGTGGCACACACAACATCTCTGCTCCTCTCTAAGGACCCACGGAGAAATGTTGTCCGGTCCCACCGCTTTTGAGGTATCGAGTTCACATAGCAGCTTCTTCACCTCCTCCTCGGTTGTGTGTATTTCATCCAGCACTTGTTGGTATACCTCCCTATTCTGAATTCCTGGAGTCCTACCTGTCTCCTGTGTAAATACTTCTTTAAATCTCATGTTGAGCTCCTCACATACCTCTTGGTCGTTTATTGTGAACTCCCCACCTTCCTTTCTCAGCCTGATTACCTGGTCCTTGACTGTTGTTTTCCTCCTGATGTGGCTACACAAGCCAGTGCAGCTGGTACTGGACTTGTGTGGGGCTACACAAGCCAGTGCAGCTGGTGAATGTGATCATTCATATTCCAGTCTTGTTTGAAAAGATTTAAGGAATCAGTGATAATATCTGTTTAGTAGTGTGAATGACTCGGTACATTAGATTATACTAAGTTCAAGTGAACTTATGTGTACAATTCCCCAAGTTACTGGATAATACGTTAAGTTAATCTGCGGATTAGTGGATTAGTGAGGTGGAACTTTAAAGGTTGAACGTGAATCCATCTATTAATATCAATAATCACCAGACGTGGTTTACACAGTAGTAGATAAAAGTTAGAGATTTATGCAGAACCAAAGTGAAAAACACATAGTGAACCTCCAAGCGCTTCCGTGATTTCTCACATTATCAGAGGGAGATTATACTACGCGGTCAATATACAACACCTGACACTTTACGAATTATATACGAAAATGTTATAAAGGATAGTAAGAGGAAAAACAGAAAATAAACGAAGTTTTTTGTCTGGATTATTAACCTGGATTGTTAGTAACCCAAGCTAATCCAATAAGCCAGGCCATCACACTGTCTGGCTTATTTCCACTGTGGTCCTTAATCCTCTTAACCAGGACACCAGCCACACCAGTCCACTAACACTCGGGTACCTACTAACTGCTAGAACAGTGGCAGCAGGTGTAAGATGACTAACACCCGGGTACCTACTGACTGCTAGAACAGTGACAACAGGTGTAATATGACTAACACCCAGGTACCTACTTCCTGCAAGGTGAACAGTGACAGCAGGTATAAGGTACCTACTGACTGCTGTGTAATGATTTAAGTATCATGAAAAACAACAGAATATTGTAAGCTTGGAAGACAATAGAAGATTGTAAGCTTGGAAGACAATATAAGATTGTAAGCTTGGAAGACAATATAATATTGTAAGCTTGGAAGACAATATAAGATTGTAAGCTTGGAAGACAATATAATATTGTAAGCTTGGAAGACAATATAAGATTGTAAGCTTGGAAGACAATATAAGATTGTAAGCTTGGAAGACAATAGAAGATTGTAAGCTTGGAAGACAATATAAGATTGTAAGCTTGGAAGACAATATAAGATTGTAAGCTTGGAAGACAATATAATATTGTAAGCTTGGAAGACAATATAAGATTGTAAGCTTGGAAGACAATATAAGATTGTAAGCTTGGAAGACAATAGAAGATTGTAGCTTGGAAGACAATAGAAGATTGTAAGCTTGGAAGACAATATAATATTGTAAGCTTGGAAGACAATATAAGATTGTAAGCTTGGAAGACAATATAAGATTGTAAGCTTGGAAGACAATAGAAGATTGTAAGCTTGGAAGACAATAGAAGATTGTAAGCTTGGAAGACAATATAAGATTGTAAGCTTGGAAGACAATAGAAGATTGTAAGCTTGGAAGACAATAGAAAATTGTAAGCTTGGAAGACAATAGAAGACTGTAAGCTTGGAAGACAATAGAAGACTGTAAGCTTGGAAGACAATAGAAGACTGTAAGCTTGGAAGACAATAAAGAGTTCAATATAAGTGTAGGTGTTGATATATGGGAGTCACATTAGTGAAGTTACAAGAAGAAACTTCCTACTTTGAGCAAACTGAGGGAGAACAATCTTTCCTAGTTCTTACTGTTCATCAACTTTGTTCTCTGTTATAAACTGTATCTTACAATGGATCAGCTTTATTCTGTTATAAACTGTATCTTAAAATGGGATCAGCTTTGTTCTTTGTTATAAAATGTATCTTACAATGGATCAGCTTTGTTCTTTGTTATAAACTGTATCTTACAATGGATCATCTTTGTTCTCTGTTATAAACTGTATCTTACAATGGATCAGCGTTGTTCTCTGTTATAAACTGTATCTTACAATGGATCAGCTTTGTTCTCTGTTATAAACTGTATCTTACAATGGATCAGCTTTGTTCTCTGTTATAAACTGTATCTTACAATGGATCAGCTTTGTTTTCTGTTATAAACTGTATCTTACAATGGATCAGCTTTGTTTTCTGTTATAAACTGTATCTTACAATGGATCAGCTTTGTTTTCTGTTATAAACTTTATCTTTCATCTTTGTTTTTGTTATAAACTGTATCTTACAGTGGACCAGCTTTGTTTTCTGTTATAAACTGTATCTTACAATGGATCAGCTTTGTTCTCTGTTATAAACTGTATCTTACAATGGATCAGCTTTGTTCTCTGTTATAAACTGTATCTTACAATGGATCAGCTTTGGTTTCTGTTATAAGCTGTATCTTACAATGGATCAGCTTTGTTCTCTGTTATAAACTGTATCTTACAATGGATCAGCTTTGTTTTCTGTTATAAGCTGTATCTTACAATGGATCAGCTTTGTTCTCTGTTATAAACTGTATCTTACAATGGATCAGCTTTGGTTTCTGTTATAAGCTGTATCTTACAATGGATCAGCTTTGTTCTCTGTTATAAGCTGTATCATACAATGGATCAGCTTTGTTCTCTGTTATAAACTGTATCTTACAATGGATCAGCGTTGTTTTCTGTTATAAACTGTATCTTACAATGGATCAGCTTTGTTTTCTGTTATAAACTGTATCTTACAATGGATCAGCTTTGTTTTCTGTTATAAGCTGTATCTTACAATGGATCAGCTTTGTTTTCTGTTATAAACTGTATCTTTCAGCTTTATTCTCTGTTATAAACTGTATCTTTCAGCTTTGTTCTCTGTTATAAACTGTATCTTTCAGCTTTGTTCTCTGTTATAAACTGTATCTTTCAGCTTTGTTTTATGTTATAAACTGTATCTTTCAGCTTTATTCTCTGTTATAAACTGTATCTTACAGTGGATCAGCTTTGTTCTCTGTTATAAACTGTATCTTACAATGGATCAGCTTTGGTTTCTGTTATAAACTGTATCTTACAATGGATCAGCTTTGTTCTTCTTTATAAACTATATCTTACAATGGACCATCTTTGTTCTCTGTTATAAACTGTATCTTACAGTGGATCAGCTTTGTTCTCTGTTATAAACTGTATCTTACAATGGATCAGCTTTGTTCTCTGTTATAAACTGTATCTTACAATGGATCAGCTTTATTCTCTGTTATAAACTGTAACTTACAATGGATCTGTATCTTACAATGGATCAGCTTTGTTCTCTGTTATAAACTGTATCTTACAATGGATCAGCTTTATTCTCTGTTATAAACTGTATCTTACAGTGGATCAGCTTTGTTCTCTGTTATAAACTGTATCTTACAATGGATCTGTATCTTACAATGGATCAGCTTTGTTTTCTGTTATAAACTGTATCTTACAATGGATCAGCTTTGTTTTCTGTTATAAACTGTATCTTACAATGGATCATCTTTGTTTTCTGTTATAAACTGTATCTTACAATGGATCAGCTTTGTTCTCTGTTATAAGCTGTATCTTACAATGGATCAGCTTTGTTCTCTGTTATAAACTGTATCTTACAATGGATCAGCTTTGTTCATCACCTGCCGTAAAAACAAGCGATGAACACTGTAGTGTTGAAGCGCGCAAGAGCCGGAGAGCCGAGTACAGCAGAGCCGAGTGCAGCAGAGCCGAGTGCAGCAGAGCCGAGTGCAGCAGAGCCGAGTGCAGCAGAGCCGAGTACAGCAGAGCCGAGTGCAGAAGAGCCGAGTGCAGCAGAGCTGAGTGCAGCAGAGCTGAGTGCAGCAGAGCCGAGTGCAGCAGAGCCGAGTACAGCAGAGCTGAGTGCAGCAGAACCGAGTACAGCAGAGCTGAGTGCAGCAGAGCCAAGTGCAGCAGAGCTGAGTGCAGCAGAGCCGAGTGCAGCAGAGCCGAGTGCAGCAGAGCCGAGTGCAGCAGAGCCGAGTGCAGCAGAGCCGAGTGCAGCAGAGCCGAGTACAGCAGAGCCGAGTGCAGCAGAGCCGAGTGCAGCAGAGCCGAGTGCAGCAGAGCCGAGTACAGCAGAGCGAGTGCAGCAGAGCTGAGTGCAGCAGAGCTGAGTGCAGCAGAGCTGAGTGCAGCAGAGCTGAGTACAGCAGAGCTGAGTGCAGCAGAGCTGAGTACAGCAGAGCTGAGTGCAGCAGAGCTGAGTGCAGCAGAGCTGAGTGCAGCAGAGCTGAGTGCAGCAGAGCTGAGTGCAGCAGAGCTGAGTGCAGCAGAGCTGAGTACAGCAGAGCTGAGTGCAGCAGAGCTGAGTGCAGCAGAGCTAAGTACAGCAGAGCTAAGTACAGCAGAGCTGAGTGCAGCAGAGCTGAGTGCAGCAGAGCTGAGTGCAGCAGAGCTGAGTACAGCAGAGCTGAGAGGAAGAACAACACAGATCAGTCACAACTGGTCTAGAGACAAACACTAAAATATCAGCAGGTGAAATTAAAGAAGGTTAAATGGTTATTCAAGACCATGACAAGGAAGTGTATAAACAAAGAAATTGTCAGACCTTCGTGTGGGAACCATGTCACAGAAAATAAAGCAATGATTATAGTCAAAGCCAGATTATTTAATTTGGTTTCGGATTAGCATATAACAACTCATAAGGCAAACGCTTATCGATACCGTACAACGCATAATGTGGAGTGTCACCTATTGAAGCATTGTAAGCAGAATTTATTGCACACTCAACATCAGGTATAACTTCATCCCAGGTTGCACTACTGGCATTGATAGTGGCTCTCAAGACATCAAGTACTTTCGTATTTAAATGTTTTAGCTACTGTCTCGGCAGTCTTATCTGCAATAGGAACTAACTCACAATATCTGGTGAAATGATCGACCATAACACACAATGTTTGTTGCCCTGGATCCCTCCAGATCTAGTGCAACTCTTTCCCATGGTTCACTAGTAGTTGGATACACCTGGATTGGATTAGGACCAGTAACATTGCCTTTATGTTGCATACAGACACTACATTTCTTAACATACTCAATAATATCAGTTGCCATACGAGGCCAAAAGTATTTCAATCTGGCTTGTTTTACAGAACGATCCATACCAGGGTGCCAACACCTGGTACATCGTGAACTAGCTGTAAGGCTACATTCACTAGTGACTGTGGAATTACTAATTGGTATACCCTTCTAGGATTACCCAGCTCGGCTGTTCGATACAGTAATTTTTGGTTCATGACAAAGTCACTGATGGGTGCTGGTGGCTTCACAGTAAGAATAAGATCTTCCTGGAGCAGGAATCGAATCACACCAGACCACATGGAATCTGTTCTTTGAGCATTCTTTACGTCCCTCGGCACTAAATGGAAGATCTGCAGTTACTATACTAACATGACGCGATAAAGCATCTGCAACTACATTTAACTTGCCAGGTAAGTGTTCAAAGGTAGGGTTGAACTCTTGGATAGTCAAGGACCATCTGGCTAGTCTTCCAGTAGGTTTTTTATTCTGGAATAAAGGTATCAGTGGGGCATGGTCGGTCAAGACATGAACAGAGTACTGATATATGATGTCTCGGAAGTGCTTTAAAGACTATACTATCACTAAAGCTTCTTGATCAGTTACTGTATAATTACGTTCAGCCTTTGTAAGGACTCGCTAGCAAATGCAACTGCGTTGTACTTGCTACCGGTCTTTGTCAAGTGACGGCACCTATGCCAATGGAACTAGCATCGGTTGTTAGGTAGAAAGGCTTTGAAAAATCTGGAAATTTCAAAATTGGAGCAGATGTTAGTAAGTAAGTTTATTCAGGTATACACAAATACATTTACATACATAGCAGCATATGTGTAGAGAACCTAGGATAACCCAAAAAAGTCAGAGTGACTTATTTCCATTGGGGTCCTTTTTATACCTTAATATTATACATTGTAGTATATATATGTTATTATATTATAAAGGATATATGTATACTAGGAATAAGGTAAAAGAGTTATTTACATATACATGTGTGTTAGCTAAAAATAAAAAATCATTCTCCTCCCTTTCTGTCGCTACATTCATTAGGTACCTTTTGGTTCTCTTCTTGAACTGGCTCATGCTATGACTGGCTTTGACATGTGCAGACAGTCTGTTCCATCCCTTTATTGCTGTACAATAAAAGGTGTTTGAAGCCTGGCCACTGACTGTGGGAACTACAAAGTTGTGTTCCCTCCCCCTAGTACTATGACTGCTTTGGTTCCCAGCCTTGACAAAATTGGCAGCAAGATATTCTGGACACTGTTTGTGAGCAATTTTATAAACTTGATTTAATTTAAGTTGTTTTACTCTGTCTTCGATATTCAGCATATCCAATTGTTGTAATTCATCCTGGCCTACATGCTCTCTTGGACCCAGGTCCAGGATGAATCTTATCATTTTGTTCTGGGTGATTTGCAGCTTATCTTTCAGTTTTTTTGTTAAGGCAGAGTACCATGAAGAGCAAGCGTAGTCAATATGACATTGTATAAGGGCTAGACATAGGGTCCTGGAGCCTCAGTAGGTAGACACTGTGCTTGTCTGTAGAGGAACTTCAGTCTGGCATTCGCTTTCTTTACTACACTGTTCCCTATCAATTCTCCTGACATGCATGGGTCAAAGGGATTCCTAGATATTTTACTGAGGAAACTGAAGTGATGGATTCCCCATTACACCGGACATTAAAATTATTTACCCTGCTCAGTTTATATTTCGTGCCAAAGAGTATGGCTTCTGTTTTCCCTAGATGTAACGATAGTTTGTTGTCTACTAACCATATGCTGCAGGACTCCAGTTCCAGTGTTAATACATTAGCTATATCTTGTGGGTCTTTACCTGACACTAACAGAGCACTGTCATCCGCATACAGTAGGAGTTTGCACTTGACACTGATGGGCATATCATTTACATAACACAGGAATAATAAAGGACCCCGAATACTCCTGGGGAACTCCCCATGCTATCGGCAGTGGTTCTGATTCCGTTTTTTTGATTTTGACAATTTGTTCCTGTTGCTAAGATAGGACTTAAACTAGTCTGTGGAACCTATGCCGATAGCTTGAAGTTTTTACATAATATAGTGGTTGACCATTCCTATGAGGTTCCCTATAGACATTTCAGTTCTCATGTAATCCATCAGATTAATTAGGGAGGTGTCGGTTGAGTAAGATCTCCTAAAGCCTGATTGGTAACTATGAAGAATGTTGTCGTCACTAAGATATTTAACTACTTGACAGTACACCGCCCTCTCTAGAATTTTGGATATTACACTGAGTATACTAACATACCTATAGTTGCTGACATCAGACCTACTATTTTTCTTGAAGATAGGGGTAACTCTGGCCTCCTTGAACCCCTCTGGCACTGTAATTTGTGGTGATGGACAAATTTATTATGTGAGCAATGGGGATTGCCAGTTCAGAGGCACCATCTTTTAGGAACTTAGACGGGGTGTTATCTGGGCCGGTGCTCTTAGTTGGGTTTAATCTGCTTAGTTCTTTTGCACGAAGTCATGAAATACACTTACTAGTCGACAACTGTTTGGAGTTACTCCTTTATTAGACTTATCAGAGTCTGTTTAAAGATATTTGATGCAGCTGGTAGCTTACTTACTAGTGTTGGGTTCTTTGACAGTTTGTAGTATGAATTAAAACAATTTGCCACTTTAGTTGTTTCGTGGCATACCCATTATCGACATTTAGAACTATGTTAGATCTAACTACGGGGTTTTTGGCTATACCCAAACTGTTTGAGTTGTTGCCAGAGCTTTCTAGGGTTATTCTTGTACTCTTCGATTTTTGAGAAAGTGTCTTGCCTTTGGCCTTTTTTAAGCCTCCCGCACTCTGTTACCTTTTTTTTGAGAGTTTGAAATGCTCTTTCTTGATGGAAGGTCCAAATGAATGGAGATTTTTTCTTAAGCAACTCAGAGGAGCTGCTATGGAAGAAAAATTGGCAATGAAAGATCTATAAAAACCCCGCTAACGGACAGTGATCACGTGAAAGGCTTAGACTCAATTAACGGTTGGTAAGTTATAATTACTACTACTGAACATAAGTACTACTAGTGACATCGGTCAGGGTGACCAAAAACTCCAGCTGTGGGTCATATGGACAAGACCAGCGTCAGGAAACGCTTGTCCTGTTTCCTGACAAACCTAACCTAACTGACAGAGCAACAAGAAACAAGTGAACGAGCTGAGAGCTCCCGGGCAGAGCCAAGGTTAACAGCACTGACAGGATATCATGAGTACTGACATGAAGGAACCAAAGTGCTGTGTCAGTTACAGGTTTACAATAAGTCATATAATACAAAAAAAACCACTGGATTTAATGGCGGCCAATTTGGGACTTGTAAACAAAGGTGACAAACACCACACTAACACACACAAACATACATGATAAACACCACGACCCAACACACACACACACACAAACACAAACAAATACCACGACCTAACACACACACACACACACACACACAAACATACATGATAAACAAACACCAAGACCTAACACACACAAACATACATGATAACAAACAAGTAACTTACCAAAGATCAACACAAATTTAAAAAAAGGTTAACTGTGTCTGACAAAGCTACTGGCTGACGGAAACCAGTCGGGGCAGTGAAAGATGTAGAAACTGTTGCAGACTTGTGACGGTATTTATGACAATCAGGGTGACCCACAACACTCGTGACAGAGTCGGGGACCCACAACACTCGTGACAGTGTCAGGTGACCCACAACACTCGTGACAGAGTCAGGGTGACCCACAACACTCGTGACAGTGTCAGGGTGGCCCACAACACCGTGACAGTGTCGGGTACCCACAACACTCGTGACAGTGTCATGGTGACTCACAACACTCGTGACAGTGTCAGGTGACCCACAACACTGTGACAGTGTCAGGGGGACCCACAACACTCGTGACAGTGTCAGGGTGACCCACAACACTCCTGACAGGTCAGTGGCTGGTTCATCACATTCGGAAAACTAGAAAATGTCACCCAAGAATTATGATAACCAAAATATTGCTGATCTACCATGAGACTGACTGCTGTCACTATCAAATAGATGTTCAGGTTATGAAGTAACACTAGTACGTGGGAACCCAAAAACACTAGTACGTGGGACAAGTAACACTAGTACGTGGAGAACAACACAGTACGTGGAGAACAACACTAGTACGTGGAGAACAAGTAACACTATACGTGGAACAAGTAACCTAGTAGTGGAGAACAAGTAACACTAGTACGTGGAGAACAAGTAACACTAGTACGTGAGAACAAGTAACACTAGTACGTGGAGAACAACACTAGTACGTGGATAACAAGTAACATTGTCTTGGAGAACAGAACACTAGTACGTGGGGAACAAGTAACACTAGTACGTGGGGAACAAGTAACACTAGTACGTGGAGAACAAGTAACACTAGTACTTGGAAAAAAACATACGTAAAATAAAACTAGTACGTGGAGAACAAGTAACACTAGTACGTGGAGAACAAGTAACACTAGTACTGGAGAACAAGTAACACTAGTACGTGGAGAACAAGTAACACTAGTACTGGAGAACAAGTAACATTAGTACTTGGAGAACAAGTAACACTAGTACGTGGAGAACAAGTAACACTAGTACTTGGGGAACAAGTAACACTAGTACTTGAGAACAAGTAACACTAGTACTTGGAGAACAAGTAACACTAGTACGTGGAGAAAAAATAACATTAGTACGTGGAGAACAAGTAACATTAGTACTTGGAGAACAAGTAACACTAGTACGTGGAGAACAAGTAACACTAGACTTGGGGAACAAATAACATTAGTACTTGAGAACAAGTAACATTAGTACTTGGAGAACAAGTAACACTAGTACGTGGAGAAGTAACACTAGTACGTGGAGAAGTAACACTAGTACGTGGAGAACAAGTAACACTAGTACTTGGAGAACAAGTAACATAGTACTTGGAGAACAAATAACACTAGTACGGGAACAAATAACACTAGTACGTGGGGAACAAGTAACACTAGTCTTGGAGAACAAGTAACACTAGTACTTGGAGAACAAGTAAACTAGTACTTGGGGAACAAGAACACTAGACTTGGAGAACAAGTAACACTAGTACTGGGGAACGTAACACTAGTACTTGGGGAAAAAGTAACATTAGTACGTGGAGAACAAGTAAAACCAGTACTTGGAGAACAAGTAACACTAGTACTTGAGAACAAGTAACACTAGTACGTGGAAAAAAATAACACTAGTATGTGGGGAACAAGTAACACTAGTATGGGAACGAACACTAGTACGGGGAAAAAGTAACAGGAATACTGGGGAACAAGTAACAGGAATACTCGGAGAACAAGTAACACTAGTAGTCATTCGCTCCCGCACTGGTGGGTGTGGATGT
>WNWK01020918.1:0-34960 GCA_009830355.1 Cherax destructor | reverse complement strand
AGTCTGACGCTGACCTGACTGAATGACTTACTGACTTGACTAATGACTTACTGATTTCACTGAATGACTTACTGACTTGACTGAATGACTTACGGGCTTCACTGAATGACTTACTGACTTGGCTGAATGACTCACTGCTTGACTGAATGACTTGACTTGGTGAATGACTCACTGACGGTGAATGACTCCGCGGCTGAATGACCCCTGACTTGGCTGAATGATTGCTAACGACTGAATGACTCACTGCGGCAAATGACTCAGCCCTTTGAATCACTTGACTACACTGAATCCGCTGATTTTGAAAAAGATGCACGTGACTTACTGAATGACACGGGACCAAATTTGACTGACTTACTGAATGACTTGCGGACTTACTGGCTTGACACTTACTGAATGCGACTGACTTACTAAAGGACTTGACTGACACTGAAGTTTGCGCTTACTGAATACGCTGACACTGAATGACGACTGACTTACTGAATGCTTGACTGACTTACTGAATGACTTGACTGACTTACTGAACTGACTTACTAAATGATTTAAAAAGTTAGATCGTACAACCACACTTCAGTTCCAGAACCTCTACTATCCACCTCAGAGGGGGAAGCATAACTCTCCACTCTCTTCACAATCACCCACAAACACCAGCACCCAAAATTTTAAAGGAAAATACTATTATTTCTTTACATTTGTAGTCTTGCAGAAAAAACAACATAATACACCCGATAATGAACTACAATTACATATTCATTTTTATTTTGAAAGATTTTGGTCAAAAAAAAAACTTTTTGGTTTTTTGGGGACTCCCGGGAACGTAACCTTTTTTTTCCCATAAGTTCTTCTAATTATCTAAAAATTTGTTACAAATATGGATATCTTTAAAATGCATCTCCAGTAACACTAGAAAGGATAGCCCTTCTTCCATCCACCCTGTTAGGGGCTTTTGCAAAAAAGTCAGTATCCTGGCCCAGTTACCCCAAAATTTTATCAATATCAGCATTGGATCCCAACTGAAGGATACTAACCAAAGAAATATTTTAAATGTTTATTATAAAAGTTAGAAAATCTGGGGTACAAGTAAACAAATCAAATATAAATATATTGAAAATATTACTTGGGGTTAGCCCTACCTTTCTAAAACAATATCATTTGTGAAGGCACATATTCGGTTTTATGTACCATCTGGTACAAAGTCAGCTTTTATATACAATACTAATATATATACAAATGTGGTTGTGATGTGCGTTCCAGGTGACTTGTTAGATCGATCAACCCGTGTCAGATGAACGCTTCTCATAAGCTAGCTTCTCTAACACACTAAATCAGAAAACTTGTTTGAACAGAAAAAAACCAATTGCAGAACAGCAATATAACAAGCAACAGCAACACAGCGCAGGGAAAAAGGAGATAGAAAATAGACCTAACTGGGGATCATCACAGATCCTCCAAAATAGCCAAAAACTCCTTTTACTGAATCTAGGTTCAGCATAAAATCCCAGACTGTGGGTGCACAGATGCCTTAGTAAATTGGTCAAAAGCTATGCTAGAGACCTGAGTTTCTAAATGTCAATGTGACACACAACCCAGAAACGCGAAAATCACTTGTTGGTTTGTCTCGGGAAAAGAGTTAAAGAGTCCAGAAAGATGTGTTGTCTCACCACCCCAACATACTCTCCCGAGTCTAAATGCGGAAAACAAGCAGAAACAGGCAGGGTTTTACTCAAGATGGTGTAGCGTAGAGAGAGGAAAGGAGGAAGCGTCCCAACTCAGGTGGCGCCACTGACTGACTCCCACAACTAAAACCCGGGAGTATAACAAGCAATGCGTAAGCGGGAGTTTTCCAACCCTGGGCAATAATATAAAATTGTAAAAAATGAAATTCCCCTTAAATCATATAAACATGTATATACATTGTGACCCATTCTTCGCAATAACGCGTTTTCAGGAACGTAAACCCTGCAATGACAATCTACTGTCGTGAACCGTTAAATTCGATTAGTGTAAATAATGAATCCCCATGGAGTAGTCAAAATCGGATTTCAGTGGGGAAACCCCAAGGTGGTCCTGGGGAAATACGGTGCTTGTTCAGGTCAAAGTGGTGCCTGGGCAGTCTGCTGCTTATTTAGGATCCAAAAGTGGTCCCTGTGGCAGTACTGGTGCTTGTTAGGGTCAAAAGGGTCCCTGGGGCAGTACTGGTGCTTGGGTCAAAAGTGGTCCCTGGGGCAGTACTGGTGCTTGTTTAGGGGCAAAAGTGGTCCTGGGGCAGTACTGGTGCTTGTTTAGGGTCAAAAGTGGTCCCTGGGGCAGTACTGGTGCTTGTTTAGGGTCAAAAGTGGTCCCTGGGGCAGTACTGGTGCTTGTTCAGGGTCAAAAGTGGTCCCTGGGGTATACTGGTGCTTGTTTAGGGTCAAAAGTGGTCCCTGGGGTGTACTGGTGCTTGTTCAGGGTCAGAAGTGGCCTTATGAATGTCTCAATTTTCATCACTTTTTACTTTGCCTGCCAATCAGACAACAGAATATCAACACTTGATCAGGGTAAATAACTATATTTTATGAATACCAACACATTCATTTGTATTATGATGACTCAAAATCGAAATAACACGATTGCTTAGCTCATTTATTCATTTTTGTAAACATATCCAACGTACTACTAACTCACGTGGCAAGAACTCTTTTGCATTGTCCTATTCTTAAGTCTACTTGCATTGTTCTATTTTTAAGTTTAATTATAGAATCACACTAAATCTTATGATTCCAAACATTGATCCTGATACCAACCTTTTATTAAATGACTTACATGAACCTAACAACAACTGTCATTACTACACAGCAGAACAGGCTAAAACACTACTCAAAGCCAACAATAACATAACTATCTTTAACTACAATGTCAGATCTTTAAGCAAACATTTTGATGACCTCACTGCATTATTAAACTCACTACAGGCCAGAATGTCCATCATTGCTCTACTGAAACCTGGCTAAAGCCTCATACTACAGATATCTATGCCATTCCTGGTTACACAGCCATACACAATTGTAGGCAAGACCAACAAGGAGGTGGCACAGCTATGTTATACTCAGACCAGCTTGAATGTATCAACAATACATGCACAAGAGATGAACATGGAGAATATATAATAGCTAAGTTTAAATCCAAATACCTACAAAAACCTCTCACAGTTATAAACATCTATAGATTACCACAGTCAAATATTCAGCAATTTAGTGAAAAATTAGGAAGTATGATTACTGATGCACACATGAACAAAGACCACTTAATCCTCACAGGAGACTTCAATATAAACCTCCTACAAGATCAGGACCCACAAGTAACTGAATTCACAAACACTATGAGCAACTGCTTGCTGCTCCCGACAATAACAAAACCTACAAGAATCTCTGAGACCTGTGCCTCTCTATTAGACCATATCTGGACTAACACCATATCCCCATTAAAATCAGGCATAATCACAGACAATACCACAGACCACTACCCAACCTTTCTCATAACCAACCTCGGAAAATTACCACTAGAGACTACTAAAGTTACCTTCAGACTACATAATGAGACAGCTATAAATAACTTCATAACAGCTATGACAAACACTGACTGGCAAACAGAAATAGACAACTTCACAGATACTGACTTATGTATTAATAATTTTCTTAAAAAGACCCAATACCTCTATAATAAGCATTGCCCTAAGAACTAAACAAATCACAGCTAAAAGATTAAATAATCCCTGGCTAACCCCAGCATACTCAAATCCATTAATATAATTAGCTACCGGTTGGGTGCGTAAGTGAGATAAGATGTTTTTTAATGTTGCTTTTGAAAATGGAGGTTGTGTCTGCAGTTCTAGAGTTTTCAGGCAGGGAGTTCCAGATTTTAGGTCCTTTTATATACATTGAATTTTTGTATAGATTTACAACAGTTCCATTGCAAATAATGTGTGTACTTCAGCTTCTTTCATAATGTTTTTCTCGAGGGTATTATTGAGTCTCACAAAGCCAAACTGGACCCCAGCAACCTGTGTGACATCATCCATAAATATCTAATCGAGATGAACAAGAGAAGTGACATTGCTTCATTTTTCAGTAGTATGTATATAAATGGATATAATGGATATAAATGCACTGGAAAACGTACAGAGGAGGATGACAAAGTTGATCCCATGTATTAGAAATCTTCCCTATGAGGATAGACTGAGGGCCTTGAATCTGATATTACACAGTTCGGCAGGAGGGGAAAAATTTTGAGCGCGCGGTCGCCCGCGGTGGGTTAAACCATTGAGTCAGTGGGGGTCCTACTAAGGGTGGCTATGAGCCACATCAAGTGTTTAATGCTGACGAGCCACTGTTTCGGACGTATATGTACAGTGGACCCCCGAGTTTCGTAAAAACTTCACTCCTGAAGTCTGTTCAAGTGCAATTACCGAACGAATTTACTCCCTTAAGGAAAAATGTCACGTAGGTTAGTCTATTTCAGACCCCCAAAAATACACTTCCACAAGCATTTACAATATTATACTTACATAATTGTACGATTTCCGGGGTTTACGAAACTTGGGGGTCCACTGTACAGTGGTCCCTCGGTTTTCGTGTTTAATCCGTTCCAGAGGGATCGACTAAAACTGAAATCAACGAAAACTGAAGCCATTTTCCCCATAAGAAATACAGTAGACCCTCATTTAGCATGACTTTATGTTGCGCGTTTTGGGTATTACGCGATTGAAGAATTGCGGCACATTTTTATCTAACACGACGTAAACCTTATATTACGCGATTCGCTGGAGGGGAAAAATTTTGAGCCCGCGGTCGCCTGCAGTAGGTTAAACCATTGAGTCAGTGGGGGTCCTACTAAGGGTGGCTATGAGCCACAACGAGTGTTTAATGCTGACAAGACAAGTGTTTTCTGGAAGAAAATGCCAACATGAACTTATATCAGTCAGCAAGAGAAAAGTGCACCAGGCTTCAAGACAGCAAAGGATCGCTTCACCTTGCTCCTTTTGGGTAATGCATCAGGTGATTTCAAGTGTAAGCCCATGGTTATTTACCGCTGTAAGAATCCTCATGCTTTGAGGAAAAGGGAATTTGTTTTTCCTTCGCACAAACTAAGTTTATTCATGTATACAGAGATAGTTACATTGATTATCATACATAGCAGCATATGTGTAGAGAACCTAGGATAACCCAAAGTGTTATCCTAGAGAACCTAGGATAACCCAAAGTGTTATCCTAGAGAACCTAGGATAACCCAAAGTGTTATCCTAGAGAACCTAGGATAACCCAAAGTGTTATCCTAGAGAACCTAGGATAACCCAAAGTGTTATCCTAGAGAACCTAGGATAACCCAAAGTGTTATCCTAGAGAACCTAGGATAACCCAGTGTTATCCTAGAGAACCTAGGATAACCCAAAGTGTTATCCTAGAGAACCTAGGATAACCCAAAGTGTTATCCTAGAGAACCTAGGATAACCCAAAGTGTTATCCTAGAGAACCTAGGATAACCCAAAGTGTTATCCTAGAGAACCTAGGATAACCCAAAGTGTTATCCTAGAGAACCTAGGATAACCCAAAGTTTGGGTTATCCTAGGTTCTCTACACATATGCTGCTATGTATGATAATCTTTGTAACTGTATCTGTGTATACCTGAATAAACTTATAGTTTGCAGGAAGAAAAAACAACCATTCCCTCAAGCGGCCGGTGCTAATGTTGTGGAACAGCTGGGGAGACCACCCGCCTTCCCATGCTACCCCTCCCCCAACAACACCCCACCATCCCAGCATTCGTATTCCATACGCGTCAAGCCAGCTGTGTTTGTCAAGAATAAGAGTGAATTGTGTTTTGATCTTTAAAATTAGTGGCAAGAAAATGTTTAAGCATTTATTAAGTCTTAGAACTAACGAAGAAAAAGATATTAGACAAGACATAACCTGTGGCTGTAATGAAGTGTTACTTTGTACACACAAAAAGATGTAAACATAAGTTTGTGTGACTAACTTACTGAATGACTTGACTGACTTACTGAATGACTTGACTGACTTACTGAATGACTTGACTGACTTACTGAATGACTTGACTGACTGACTTACTGAATGACTTGACTGACTGACTTACTGAATGACTTGACTGACTGACTTACTGAATGACTTGACTGACTGACTTACTGAATGACTTGACTGACTTACTGAATGACTTGACTGACTGACTTACTGAATGACTTGACTGACTGACTTACTGAATGACTTGACTGACTGACTTACTGAATGACTTGACTGACTGACTTACTGAATGACTTGACTGACTGACTTACTGAATGACTTGACTGACTGACTTACTGAATGACTTGACTGACTGACTTACTGAATGACTTGACTGACTTACTGAATGACTTGACTGACTGACTTACTGAATGACTTGACTGACTGACTTACTGAATGACTTGACTGACTGACTTACTGAATGACTTGACTGACTTAATGAATGTCTTGACTGACTTACTGAATGACTTGACTGACTTAATGAATGACTTGACTGACTTACTGAATGACTTGACTGACTGACTTACTGAATGTCTTGACTGACTTACTGAATGACTTGACTGACTTACTGAATGACTTTATTAAAGTTAGAGACACTCAGTACAACCATCGACTTCAGTTCCAGAATCTCTACTATCCACCTCAGCCCAGTAGGGCCACAGCATAACTCTCCACTCTCTTCACAATCATCCACAAACATCAGCACCCACAATTTAAGGTAAATACTATTATTTCTGTTACATTTGTAGTCTTAAGCAGTAAAAACAACATAATACATCACGATAATGAACTACAATTACATATTCTCTTTTATATTTGTAAGATCTGTTGGTCTAAAAAAAACTTGTTTGGCTTTTTGGGGACTCTCAGGAACGTAACCCTATTTTTCCCATAAGTTCTTTTAATTATCTAACACGATTTTAGCTAACACGACGTTTTCAGGAACGTAACTACCGTGCTAAATGAGGGCCTACTGTAATGTAAATTCAATTAATCCGTTTCAGACACCCAGGAGTATTAACAAAAAATAATTTTTCAAAGATTAACCCTTTAACTGTCCAAACGTAGATATACATTTGTACGCATACTGCTCCGAACGTAGATCTACGTTTTATTTTTCATTCCTTCAAATTTAGTGCAATAGGCCTGAGTCGCCTAGACATGAGAGAATGGGTCTGCGCTCTCAGTGTGCGCAGTATTAAAAATCTGGGACCACTTAGTACCTTGTGGGAGCACTAGTTCAATTGAGTGCCAGCTAGAGCAAATAATGTGGCAAACACCATGGATTCACTGATGTCATGTCTCATTAACACTCTCCTTATAAGAGGAAAGTAAAAATAGGTGCGATAAATACATGAGTGGCTGTGGGTGGGTGTGACTTGGACCTGACTAGCTTGTGCTACTAGGTCTGATGCTGTGCTCCTTCCTTCAGAGGATGTGACCTGATTAGGTGGGTCATTGGTCTAAGCTGGGGGTGACATGGACCTGCCTTGCATGGGCCAGTAGGCCTTCTGCAGTGTTCCTTCTTTTTTATGTTCTTATATATTCGGCAGGCTGGCTTTGGCTGTCTCTGGCTGTCTCTGTGTCTATATCTCTGTCTATATCTCTTTCTATATCTTGTTCTATATCTCTGTCTATATCTATCTGTCCTATATCTCTGTCTATATCTATCTGTCCTATATCTCTGTATCTGTCCATATCTCTGTCTATCTATATATATCTGTAATATCTCTCTCTCTCTCTCACATGTACACATAAGTACAGTTATTATGCATAGTGTTAATTACCTAGGATAACCCAAAAATTCCAGGCAAAGTCCTATACAATGCTTGTAGATATAAGACATAATACGCATGACTGGCAAGTAATACGCATTGTCACTTCTGCATCGCGTATAATACCTGTTGGCTTACGAGCCGCACTCAGACTGAGACAAGCAGACGGAAAGACACACACACACACAGGCAGACGGAAAGACACACACACAGGCAGACGGAAAGACAGATAAGCAGAGCTAGACAGACAGACAGATAGACAGTGGAAACAAGGAGAGGGTTCCCTGCTCCCATTCATCAATGTCATTGGGCTGTCAGTGTTATCTGACACTTGTCATAACACCATTCTTCAAGGAGTTTCATATACTCCAGGCACACACAGGCAGACAGAAAGACAGATAAGCAGAGCTAGACAGAGACACAGACAGATAGACAGATGGACAGATAGACAGTGAAAACAAAGCGAGGGTTCCCTGCACACATTCACTCATCAATGTCATTGGGCTGTCAGTGTTATCTGACACTTGTCATAACACCATTCGTCAAGGAGTTTCATATTATACTCCAGGCACACATAGGCAGGCAAACAAAGACAGATAAGCCGAGCTAGACAGATAGATAGAAACACAGATAGATAGATAAACAGATAGATAGACAGACAGATAGATAGACAGACAGATAGATAGATAGATAGACAGACAGATAGATAGACAGACAGATAGTTACATAGACAGATACAGACAGTGAAAACAAAGCAAGGGTTCCTTGCACACATTCATTCATCAATGTCACTGCCTTGCCAGTAGTTATCTGACAATTGTCATAACACCATTCTTCAAGGAGTTTCATATATACTCCAGGATGTCTAAAACATTGCTGGGACCTATAAATACTTTGTATATATTTATAGACAATAGTAAATGACCAAGGCAGGTGAAATTGTTCACCTGTTGGTGTCATTGTGACTATTTGAGTACTATTTCAGTACCTAATATTAGTGTTAGAACAAAGATTGGCTATGAAATCACAAGAACTATTATAAATTGTAATTACCAGAACATAAAAATTGTATAAATTAAAATAAAAACTAGAAAAAAAAGTATATTGGCATTACTTCTGCAAGCGGCAGGACTTGTTGTTGCCGTCAGGTGAGCATCCAGCACCAACTTGTCGGGCTTATATCTCGGTAAGTACTGGCCCTAAAAATTTTTTTTAGCCTATCCTGTTTATAAAAATGTGCTCTTCATTTAAAAAAAAATTTTTTTCAAAATATTCGGAGCAGTGCGCGATTGAACGTAGATCTACGTGTGGACAGTTTAAGGGTTAAATATAGATTTACATACAGAAAAGAATAACAAATAAATATAAAGCACTAATAACATGTATAAATGAACATTTATCATCACACTTACTTTTATTGGCGACTCTTGTTGGTGTATGGAAGATGGAGAGGAGGAGAGAGGGAGGCGAGTTTATTGTTGGGAGGCAGGACAAAATGCTTCAATTTGACACTAATATCAGCTCTACAGCTTATTTATCTATCGCAATTCATCTAATATGACATAATAAACAATATAAATAACATAAAAACCTGATATACACTCTAGAATGAATAAAATATGTGTGTCATTACGAATGTGGTGGCGGGCATACTCGGTCCAGCTATGAAAACATCTTCCTATTCTTTCCTCCTTCAGATGCATTAGTATAAGAGAAAACAGAGTTTGTAATGCTAACTGCATTAGATCACTTCTTTCCAGTCGCTTCAAGGAGTGAATAGAAATCATTCCTGTCCAGGCTGGCTGGTAACAGCAGCAGCAGCAACAACAACAACAACAACAACAACTGGTTTGTTTACAAAACTCCCGAAACTTCTACACTCTCATTCTCTCTCGTTTATTCATTTAATCTTGTTTACTCACCTCTCACTCTACATTAAGACTGCCTCTTACCACCACTGCCTCTCACCACCACTGCCTCTCACCACCACTGCCTCTCATCAACACTGCCTCTCACCACCACTGCCTCTCACCACCACTGCCTCTCATCAACACTGCCTCTCACCACCACTGCCTCTCATCAACACTGCCTCTCACCACCACTGCCTCTCATCACCACTGCCTCTCATCACCACTGCCTCTCACCAGTACTGCCTTACATCACCACTGCCTCTCATCACCACTGCCTCTCACCACTTTGCTACGATTTCATTCTTTAATTCTATGGTGTTCCTCACTTTCTTTACCAAAGGACTGACACTAGGAGCTTTCTTTGGGCCCGTGGTGGCTTATTTAGCGGTCACACACAATAATCAAGGGCCAAAAACAATGGATTGTTAAGAAATGTTTTGTATGAACTCACAGGATAATGTTCACTCAACCAGAAACAATGCTACACTGCCTGAGAATGTGCGTGGGAGGCGGGCTTGCGGGCTTTGTATGTGCGCTGGGCACTGGACAGGGTTCCGTACCATGAACGAAAACGGAGGGAATCACACAAAAACAGAGGTAAATTTTCCCGAAAAGCTGCACGAAAACAGATACACGAAAACGGAGGGACCACTGTACTCAAAAATTCTAGTGGCTTCAAATCAAGTGGGAGAAAGCTGGTAGGCCCACATATGAGAGAATGGGTCTGTGTGGTCAGTGTGCACTGTATAAAAAAAATCCTGCAGCACGTAGTGCATAATGAGAAAAAAAATCTGACAGTGTTTTTGGATTAAAACGCCGACTTTGAGGTGCAATTTTCGTATAGTATTTATGGTTGTATTCTCTTTTTCGTGGTCTCATTTGATAGAACGGAAAACATGCTACAGAAATATATCTGATTTTGATTAGTTTCATGATGAAAACGACTTTGAAATTGAGCTCAAAGTAGGGGAAATGTTCGATTTTTGCCAATGTTCAAGAGTAAACAAATCACGCCACGTGTCCAATACACATCAACTGGTGAGTTTAATATTCTTTCACAAGTGCATTGATATTATTTATACCATTTTTACTATAATGCAATAGTCCGCATAACGGTAAATCTTCTATTTTTTTGTGTGAATAAAAAATAAAAATAGAAAGCAAGAGTAATAAAAGAGGGGCCTGGAGACATGACTAATGAACATATAACATCTTATTTTAGTGCCAGGAATGTCTGCATTGTTTATTCTGGACCCTATTTTGAAATTGACAACTTTTTTATTTTGCATGAAATTGGCCAAATTGCCAATTTCTGACCACTGTATTGGGTAGTTGAAATCAGTAAATTGGTGGTTACTTGTACTCAATCGATAGAACAAATGAAGTTCTAAAGAAATAGCTATGCGTTTGGTCGACTGGAACAATGGAATTGGCCGAAAATAGGGCTCAAAGTCGGCGAAATTGCCGGTGCGTATATATCGCCGAGATCACTAACTTCACAAGAGCGTAACTCCATACGTTTTCAATCAAATTTCATACTTTTGGTGTCATTACCATCGGGGAAAAGATTCTCTATCATTTCACAAGAAAAAATATTTTTTTTTTATTTTTTTTTTTAAATTTTGTGACAACAGGAGAGCACTCAGGATTAGGGGTTGCGACAGTCAAAGGGTTAAAACTACACAACGTCTTAGCTTCTATGACGGTACTCGGGAGTTTGTTCCACTCATCCACAACTCTATTACCACACAAGTGCTTTCCTATATCCTTCCTGAATCTGAACTTTTCCAACTTAAACCATTGCTGCGAGTCCTGCCTTGGCTGGATATTTTCAGCACGCTATTTACATCCCCTTTATTTATTCCAATTATACACCTCAATCATATCTCCCCTAATTCTACGCCTTTCTGGAAATGCTGCTAATGCAGGAGCAAACAGTTAAAGTCAGAATTAAATTGATACTGCTGCAACTGTGATAATACATATGGTGTTCTTGCAACTGTGTTGTGGTGTTCTTGTAACTTTGTTACAAATGTGTTGTGGTGATGGTTTAACCCTTAAACGGTCCAAACATACACATACGTTCGCTCACTCAGTGCCCCGAATATTTAATTTTTTTTATTTTTTATAGAAATAAAGAGCACATTTTTTTAAGTGATACAGGATAAAAAAAAAATTTAGGGTCAGTACTTACCGAGATATGAGGCGGAGAAGTTGGCACTGGATGCTCACTTGACAGCAACAGGAGTCCTGCCGCTTGCAAAATTGTTGCTGATATACCTTTTGTTCTCTTTTTTATATTATTTTATATAATTTTTATGTTCTGATAATCACAATTTATAGTAGTTCTTATGATTTCATAGCCAATCTTTGTTCTGACACTAATATTAGGTACTGAAATTGTACTCAAATAATAATAAGAATAATAATAATAATAGTGTTTAATAATAATAATAATAATAAGAATAATTATAAAATAATAATAATAATAATAATAATAATAATAATAATAATGCATAATAATAATAATAATAATAATAATAAATAATAATAATAATAATAATAAATAATAATAATAATGATAAGTTCCCTTGAAGCATTATGTAAGATGTGTGTCACTGCCTTATCTTATCTCCTCTAATGACTGTGGTGACATTTGATGAGGGGTGAGCATAGTCTTATCTTTTCTTATCGGTCCAGTTATGACAGTGGTGACATTTTATGATCTTACACTGCTTAGCTTTATTTGTGTTACGCAAACCTGTCTGTCTGTCTGTATGTCTGTCTTTCTGTCTGCCTATGTGTCTCCTTTCTGTCAGAGAGTAGCTCATGAACCAACTGGTATTACACACGATCACAAGCACAGTATAGCACTTTGTCTGGATTTTTTTAGTTATCCTAGGTAATCTACACTATGTATAATTATATTTACGTATGTGTTCCTGTGAGACAGAGACAGACAAGAGACAGAAAGATACACAGACAGACAGACAGAGATAGAGACAGCCAATCAGGTACCCAGCTGGCCAGCCAGGTAGCCAGCCATGTGGCTGGCCAGCCAGCCGACATCACTTTCCACTTAAAAGGGGAGAGTTAATATGACATGACATCAGTGAATCCTTGGTGTTTGCCGCACTGTTTACTTTAGCTGGCACTCAATTTACTGGTGCTCCCATAAGGTACTAAGTGGTCCCAGATTTTTTTAATACAGCGCACACTGAGTGTTAAGACTCATTCTATGCTGACCAGGCATCTCAGGCCAATCGTGCCAAATTTGGAGGAAGGAAAAATAAAACGTAAATATACGTTTGGGGCAGTAGCAGTACTAACGTATATATACGTTTGGATCGTTTAAGGGTTAAATGTGTTGTGTTGTAACTGTTGTTACAACTGTACTCACCTAATTGTGGTTGCAGGGGTCGAGACTCGGCTCCTGGCCATGCCTCTTCGCTGTCCACTACTGGGTCTCTGCTCTCCCTGCTCCATGAGCTTTATCATACCTTGTTTTAAAACTATGTATGGTTCCCGCCTCCACTATATTGTTTGCTAGACTATTCCACTTCCTGACTACTCTATGGCTGAAGAAATGCTTCCTAACATCCCTTTGACTCATCCGAGTCTTCAGCTTCCAGTTGTGCCCCCTTGTTTCTGTGTTCCCTCTCTGGAACATCCTGTCACTCTCTACCTTGTTGATTCCCCTCAGTATTTTGTATGTTGTTATCATGTCTCCTCTAACCCTTCTGTCCTCCAGTGTTGTTAGTCCTATTTCCCTCAACCTTTCTTCATAGGGCAGTCCCCTGAGTTGTGGAACTAGCTTTGTCGCAAACCTTTGCATTTTCTCTAATTTCTTGACGTGCTTGACCAGGTGTGGGTTCCAGACTGGTGCTGCATACTCTAGTATGGGCCTGACGTACACGGTGTACAGTGTCTTGAATGATTCCTTGTTAAGGTAACGGAACGCTAATCTTAGGTTTGCCAGTCGCCCATATGCTGCCGCAGTTATCTGGTTGATGCGTGTTTCCGGGGATGTGCTTGGCGTTATACTCACCCCAAAGTCTTTCTCCTTTGACGAGGTTTGTAGCCTTTGTCCACCTAGCCTGTATTCTGTCATCAGTCTCCTTTGCCCTTCTCTGTTCTTCATGACTTTGCATTTGGTGGGATTAAATTCGAGAAGCCAGTTGCCAGACCAGATGTCAAGCTTGTCCAGGTCTCTTTGAAGTCCTGCTTGGTCCTCATCCGATGTAATTCTCCTCATTATTTTCACATCATCTGCGAACAGACACACTTCTGAGTCTATCCCGTCCATCATGTCATTCACGTATACAGTAGAATGTCATTTAGCACGAGATTATGTTGCACGTTACCGGTATTGCACGATTTAAGATTTGCGACACATTATCATCTTACACGACGTAAAGATGATATTACACGGTTCGGCAGGAGGGGAAAAATTTTGAGCGCATGGTTATTTACTGCCTAAGAATCCTCATGCTTTGAGGAAAAGGAATTTTTCCTTCCTGTAAACTAAGTTTATTCAGATACACGGGGCCAGGAGCTGAGTCTCGACCCCTGCAACCACAATTAGGTGAGTACAGTTACATACATTATCATACATAGCAGCATATGTGTAGAGAACCTAGGATAACCCAAGTCAGTCAATGGAAATACTGTCACTCTGACTTTTTTGGGTTATCCTAGGTTCTCTACACATATGCTGCCATGTATGATAATCTTCGTAACTGTATCTGTGTATACCTGAATAAACTTACTTACAGTTTGTGGGAAGGAAAACAAGTAACCATTCTCACAAGCAGTCTTGTTTCTACTACTGTTGTTGTGGTTCAGCAGACACCACCCGCCACGGACCCCAGCATTCGTACGTATTTCATACGCGTTAAGAAGTCCTGGCTACAAGCCAGCTGTGTTTGTGAAGAATAAAATAAAGAGTGAATTGTGTTTTGATCTTGAATTAACGAAGAAAACAAAGATATTAGACAAGACATAACCCGTGGCCGTAATGAAGTGTTACTTTGTACACATAAAAAGATGTAAACATAAGTTTGTGTGACTGACTGACTGACTTGACTGACTGAATGACTGACTGAGTGACTGACTAACTTGACTGACTGACTGAATGACTTGACTGACTGACTGAATGACTTGACTGACTGACTGAATGACTTGACTGACTGACTGAATGACTTGACTGACTGACTGAATGACTTGACTGACTGACTGAATGACTTGACTGACTGACTGAATGACTTGACTGACTGACTGAATGACTTGACTGACTTACTGAATGACTTGACTGACTTACTGAATGACTTGACTGACTTACTGAATGACTTGACTGACTTACTGAATGACTTGACTGACTTACTGAATGACTTGACTGACTTACTGAATGACTTGACTGACTTACTGAATGACTTGACTGACTTACTGAATGACTTGACTGACTTACTGAATGACTTGACTGACTAACTGAATGACTTGACTGACTTACTGAATGACTTGACTGACCTACTGAATGACTTGACTGACCTACTGAATGACTTGACTGACTTACTGAATGACTTGACTGACTTACTGAATGGCTTGACTGACTTAAAGTTAGACACTCAGTTCAACCATCGACTTCAGTTCAAGAACTTCTACTATCCACCTCAGCCCAGTAGGGCCACACCATCCATATCCACTCTTCACTACCATCCACAAACATCATTACCCACAATTTAAGGTAAGAAATACTATTATTTCTATTGCATTTGTAGTCTTAAGCAGTAATAGATCATGACAATGCACTACAATTACATATCCACCTCAGCTCAGTAGGGCCACACCATCCATATCCACTCTTCACTACCATCCACAAACATCATTACCCACAATTTAAGGTAAGAAATACTATTATTTCTATTGCATTTGTAGTCTTAAGCAGTAATAGATCATGACAATGAACTAAAATTACATATTCGCCTTCAATTTTTGCAAAATATGTTGGTCTAAAAAAACTTGTTTGGCTTTTTGGGGACTCTCAAACACGTATCCCTATTTTTCCCATAAGTTCTGTTAATTATTTAAGACAAAATTATCTAACACGACTTTTTCAGGAACGTATCTATCGTGCTAAATGACGTCCTACTGTACCAAGAATTGCACTGGTCCTAGGACTGACCCCTGCGGTACACCGCTCGTCACGGGCGCCCACTGTGATACCTCGTCGTGCACCATGACCCGTTGTTGCCTCCCTGTGAGGTATTCCCTGATTCATTCCAGTGCCCTTCCTGTTATACGCGCTTGTTCTTCCAACTTCTTTACTAATCTCATATGAGGAACTGTGTCGAAGGCCTTCCTGCAGTCCAGGAAAATGCAATCAACCCACCCTTCTCTCTCTTGCCTTACCTTCGTTACTTTATCATAGAACTAAAGGAGGTTTGTTACAAAGGACTTGCCTTCCCTGAATCCGTGCTGTCTGGCATTTATTATCCTGTTCAGCTCCAGATGCTCCACACAGTGTGTTGTAACTGTTGTTACAACTGTGTTGTGTTGTAACTGTGTTGTTGCAACTGTGTTGTGTTGTAACTGTGTTGTTGCAACTGTGTTGTGTTGTAACTGTGTTGTTGCAACTGTGTTGTGTTGTAACTGTTGTGTTATAACTGTGCTGTGGTGTTGTAGCTGGGTTGTTACAGCTGTGTTGTGTTGCAAATGTGGTGTTACAACTGTGTTGTAACTGTGGTGTTACAACTGTGTTGTAACTGTGGTGTTACAACTGTGTTGTAACTGTGGTGTTACAACTGTGTTGTAACTGTGGTGTTACAACTGTGTTGTAACTGTGGTGTTACAACTGTGTTGTAACTGTGGTGTTACAACTGTGTTGTAACTGTGGTGTTACAACTGTGTTGTAACTGTGGTGTTACAACTGTGTTGTAACTGTGGTGTTACAACTGTGTTGTAACTGTGGTGTTGCAACTGTGTTGTAACTGTGGTGTTGCAACTGTGTTGTAACTGTGGTGTTGCAACTGTGTTGTAACTGTGGTGTTGCAACTGTGTTGTAACTGTGGTGTTGCAACTGTGTTGTTGCAACTGTGTTGTAACTGTGGTGTTGCAACTGTGTTGTAACTGTGTTGTTGCAACTGTGTTGTAACTGTGGTGTTGCAACTGTGGTGTTGCAACTGTGTTGTAACTGTGGTGTTGCAACTGTGTTGTAACTGTGGTGTTGCAACTGTGTTGTAACTGTGGTGTTGCAACTGTGTTGTAACTGTGGTGTTGCAACTGTGTTGTAACTGTGGTGTTGCAACTGTGTTGTAACTGTGTTGTTGCAACTGTGTTGTAACTGTGGTGTTGCAACTGTGTTGTAACTGTGGTGTTGCAACTGTGTTGTAACTGTGGTGTTGCAACTGTGTTGTTGCAACTGTGTTGTAACTGTGGTGTTGCAACTGTGTTGTAACTGTGGTGTTGCAACTGTGGTGTTGCAACTGTGTTGTAACTGTGGTGTTGCAACTGTGTTGTAACTGTGGTGTTACAACTGTGTTGTAACTGTGGTGTTGCAACTGTGTTGTAACTGTGGTGTTGCAACTGTGTTGTAACTGTGGTGTTGCAACTGTGTTGTGACTGTGGTGTTACAACTGTGTTGTAACTGTGGTGTTACAACTGTGTTGTAACTGTGGTGTTACAACTGTGTTGTGACTGTGGTGTTACAACTGTGTTGTAACTGTGGTGTTACAACTGTGTTGTAACTGTGGTGTTACAACTGTGTTGTAACTGTGGTGCTACAACTGTGTTGTAACTGTGGTGTTACAACTGTGTTGTAACTGTGGTGCTACAACTGTGTTGTAACTGTGGTGCTACAACTGTGTTGTAACTGTGGTGCTACAACTGTGTTGTAACTGTGGTGCTACAACTGTGTTGTAACTGTGGTGCTACAACTGTGTTGTAACTGTGGTGTTACAACTGTGTTGTAACTGTGGTGTTACAACTGTGTTGTAACTGTGGTGTTACAACTGTGTTGTAACTGTGGTGTTACAACTGTGTTGTAACTGTGGTGTTACAACTGTGTTGTAACTGTGGTGTTACAACTGTGTTGTAACTGTGGTGCTACAACTGTGTTGTAACTGTGGTGTTACAACTGTGTTGTAACTGTGGTGCTACAACTGTGTTGTAACTGTGGTGTTACAACTGTGTTGTAACTGTGGTGTTACAACTGTGTTGTAACTGTGGTGTTACAACTGTGTTGTAACTGTGGTGTTACAACTGTGTTGTAACTGTGGTGTTACAACTGTGTTGTAACTGTGGTGTTACAACTGTGTTGTAACTGTGGTGTTACAACTGTGTTGTAACTGTGGTGTTACAACTGTGTTGTAACTGTGGTGTTACAACTGTGTTGTAACTGTGGTGTTACAACTGTGTTGTAACTGTGGTGTTACAACTGTGTTGTAACTGTGGTGTTACAACTGTGTTGTAACTGTGGTGTTACAACTGTGTTGTAACTGTGGTGTTACAACTGTGTTGTAACTGTGGTGTTACAACTGTGTTGTAACGTGTAGTGTGTAACTACAACTGTGTTGTAACTGTGGTGTTACAACTGTGTTGTAACTGTGGTGTTACAACTGTGTTGTAACTGTGGTGTTACAACTGTGTTGTAACTGTGGTGTTACAACTGTGTTGTAACTGTGGTGTTACAACTGTGGTGTTGAGTTGGCATGATAGGTAGTAGCAAGGAATACACCAATGGACTGTTATCTGTCTGACCATCTCTAAGGCTACTCAAGTTCAGAGGCAGAGGCCTGTGGGCTAGCTGGCTGGCTGGGGAGTCTGTGATGTCAACCTGGCCATAAATGTACTAGTAAATCTATTACACAGTTACATTGGTGCTACTTTGTTTTTGTGGAGTTTTTGCACAATACCTTCTAAAAACTATAATATCATGATAGTTTCCTGTACATATAGTAAAATGTGCTTCTCTGTGCCATTTCAAGTAATAAACAAAAATTTAAAACCCGTTCCAGGAGCTAGTTCTAAAGTCGAAATGTCCGAAACTCGAAGCAATATTTACCATAAGAAAGTACAGTAAATCCAATTAATTCGTTCTCCCTGTCAGGAGGCATGACAAAATAGTACATACTTCACTATGATGCTATTATCAACTCGACAGCTTATTTATCTATCAAAATTCATCTAATATGACATAATAAACAATATAAATAACATAAAAACCTGATATACACTCTAGAATGAATAAAATACAGTGGACCCCCGGTGTTCTTGATTTTTTCGTTCCAGAATGCTGTTCAAGTGCCATTACCAAACGAATTTATTCCCATAAGGAATAATGTAAATTAGACTAGTCCTTTTAGACCCCCAAAAATACACTTACAAAAGCACTTATAAAAATACACTTACATAATTGTTCGAGTTTGGAGCATCACGAACACTGGGGGTCCACTGTATGTATGTCATTATGAATGTGTAGATGCAGAGGAGGACGGTAGTGGCGGGCAAAATGTACAAATGAACAGGTGTACATACACCATTTACACACCTTGCAGAAGATAGGCAGAGCGGCTTATGCTGTCAGGAGTTATTTCGTTTCGTTTTTTTTCTATCGCTTAATCGCTACACTCTTAATGCTACACTTAATGCTACACTTTGTCATTGAACTTAACTGCTTTAAACTCCACAACTTGCGCCTGTGCTGGCATGCAGGAACACATTAAAATCACTAAGAGTGTGTTATTAGTCTTGAAGATGCCATATTAATAATGATAGTAACACAATAATAATCACTCTGAGGCGTATAAAACGTTAATACAGTGGACCCTTGGTTTTCGTGTGTCTCAGTTTTCGCTGATTTTGGTTTTCACACACTTTTTTCATGGAAATATTGGCTTAGTTTTCGCCGACTGGCTCAGTTTTCGTCAATGGTACGGAACCTGTCCAGTGCCCAGTGTGTATACAAAGCCCGCAAGCCCGCCTCCCACACACATTCTCAGGCAGTGTAGCATTGTTTCTTGTTGAGTGAACATTATCTGGAGAGTTCATACAAAACATTTCTTAACAATACATTGTTTTTGGCCCTTGATTATTGTGTGTGACTGCTAAATAAGCCACCATGGGCCCAAGAAAGCTCCTAGTGCCAGTCCTTTAGTAAAGAAAGTGAGGAACACCATAGAATTAAAGAAAGAAATCGTAGCAAAGTATGAAAGTGGAGTCGATAAAGGCTATAGCGCCAGCCAGCGATAAAGTGTAGCACTAACAGTGTAGCAAGTAAGTTAAGCGATTAAACGATAGAAAAATGACGACACGAAACTTAACTCCTCCACTGTTGTTTGAGGAATATAGGGGCACTGAGACCAGAGCCGCCCTCTGCCACCATCTCCTCCAAGATAAGTGTAAATACTTCTTATTTATAAAGTGTAAATATTTCTTTTTTATAAAGTGTAAATATTTCTTATTTATAAAGTGCAAATATTTCTTATTCATAAATTAAAGTGTAAATATTTCTTATTTATAAATTACATACATTGTTTCAGTGTGAATAGTGGTGGTGGCCTGCTGCTACCAGGTCCAACACCACCACTATATGTACGGCTTATGGTCAGTGGCTCTTATAACCCAACAACAATAATACTATCACTAGTCCTCACATTCATAATGACATTTTATTCATTCTAGAGTATATATCATGTTTCTATGTTATTAATATTGTTTATTATGTAATATTAGATGAATTGTGATAGATAAATAAGCCGTAGAGCTGATATTAGTGTCAAATTGAAGCATTTTGTCCTGCCTCCAAACAATAAACTCGCCTCCCTCTCTCCTCCTCTCCGTCTTCCATACATCAACAAGAGTCGCCAATAAAGGTAAGTGTTTGTTAAATGTTCATTTATACATGTTATTAGTGCTTTATATTTATTTGTCAGTCTTTTCTGTATGTAAATCTATACTATTTAATCTCTAATAAAAAATTTTGTTAATACTCCTGGGTGTCTGAAACGAATTAATTGAATTTACATTATTTCTTGTGTTAAAAATGGTTTCAGTTTTCACCAATTTTGGTTTTAGCCAATCCCTCTGGAACGGATTAAACACGAAAACCAAGGGTCCACTGTACAGTGGTCCCTGGTTTTCGTGCATCTCCAAACTCGAACATTTATGTAAGTGTATTTTCGTAAGTGCTGTTGCAAGTGTATTTTTGGGGTCTGAAATAGACTAACCTAGGTGACATTATTTCTTAAGGAAGTAAATTCGTTTGGTAATGGCACTTGAGCAGCATTCTGAAATGAATTTTCGCGAAAACCGAGGGACCACTGTATAGACATTTTGCTTAATCCATTTATGATATTTTTTCAAAATTATATAATAAACATGCTACGTAACATATAAATTAACATAAATATGAGATGTTTTTCCAGTTGGCTTCAGGGAGTTAACAGAATTCATTCGTGTCCAGGCTAGTAACAGCAACAACAACAACTGGTTTGTTTACAAAACTCGCGAACCTTCTACACTCTCATTCTCTCTCGTTTATTCATTTACTCTTGTTTACTCACCTCTCACTCTACATTAAGACTGCCTCTACTACCACTGCCTCTACCACCACTGCCTCTACCACCACTGCCTCTACCACCACTGCCTCTACCACCACTACCTCTACTACCACTGCCTCTACCACCACTGCCTCTACTACCACTACTACCACCGCCTCTACTACCACCGCCTCTACCACCACTGCCTCTACTACCACTGCCTCTACTACCACTGCCTCTACTACCACTGCCTCTACCACCACTGCCTCTACCACCACTGCCTCTACCACCACTGCCTCTACTACCACTGCCTCTACTACCACTGTCTCTACTACTCTACTACCACTGCCTCAACCAATGAACAAGCTCCAAACACAATTAACTGTGAAATGTTTGGATGAGTGCGCAGGGTAATGTTCACTGGAGGATAAACAAAGCTAGACTGACTCATGATGCTGGCGTGGGCAGGCGCCGGGTGGACTGATCTGGTACACACGCAGTTTGAAACACATTGCACGTTCGATACTGGACAAAATTTGTTTGAAAAAGCGTTCGAAACTCAAATCGTTCGATAGTCGAGGCGTTCAAAACTTGAGGTTCCACTGTATATATAGTATATACGGTGGACCCCTGGAGTTCATAATTAATCTGTTCCAGTGGGCATTACTAACACCGAATATTACTAACTCCGAATCTATTTTCCCCATAAGAAATAATGGAAATTCAATCAATCCGTTACAGACACCCAAAAGTATTAAAATAAAATATTTTTGAACATTAAATATACATTAAATTACACAGAAAACAATGCGACATGAAGAATAAAACAATAATAACATGACACTTACCTTTATTAAAGAGTTGTTGATGAGTGGAAGACGGTAGGAGGAGAGAGGATGGAAGAGTTGCTATTGTTTGGAAGGGAAATCCCCATCCATAAAGACTTCAGGTACCAAGTCCTTTTCCTGGGTTACTTCCCTTCTTTGTTTTTTAATGCCACTAGGACCAGCTTAAGTGTCACTGGACCCCTGTTGCTCAAAAAAGTGTTCCAGAGAGTTCTGTTTCTGCCGTATGTTTGGAATTGTGCCGGTGACAGGGGTGTGTGTTTGGGGACAGGACAAGACAGTCCTTCAATATGACACACTATGGCTTATTTATCTATCACAATTTATCTAATATGACATAATAAACAATATTAATAACATAGAAACATGACATATACTCTAGAATAAATAAAATGTCATTACGAATGTGAGGACTGGTGTTGTGTTATTTGTTGTGTGTATAAGGGCCACTGAAAGATAAGCCTTAAATAGTAATGGCCGCCTGACACGGTGGTGTTGTCAGTCGCCCTATATAACTCCAACAACATTGGAGGAGTTAAGATTCGTGTCGTCATTTTTCTATAGATTAATGGCTTAACTTACTTGCTACACTGTTAATGCTACACTTTATCGCTGGCTGGCACTATAGCCTTTATCAACTCCTGCTGTTTTAGTATCAGAAGTGATCAAGATCCCATGATCTAACATTTTCTATCAAATATATCCTAGTGTTTTCTTACATGTCTATTTAATCAATTTGTGAAGACCATCCAAACAACTATTACTAGAGAAGCTCATCCTGACACCTGAGACTGGCTCGTGTTGTCAATACTTCGGGTAATCTGACACCTGAGGCTGGGTCTTGTTGTGTCAATATTTCAGGTATTCCGACACAATATTCTGGTACTGGCAGTTTCAATACTGCACTTATAGAGCCAATATCACTGTTACAAGCCTAAAGTGGTGAGAACAGTGGTGACCTGTTCTT
The DNA here is from genome assembly GCA_009830355.1 of Cherax destructor. NCBI lineage: Eukaryota > Metazoa > Arthropoda > Malacostraca > Decapoda > Parastacidae > Cherax > Cherax destructor. The sequence goes on along the minus strand of WNWK01020918.1, from coordinate 11,878 downwards.
AGCTCAGTGAAGACGTGTCTAGAGTACTCCCTGTGGACTGAATCAAGATGCCCCCTATTGAGCAACTTTACCAGCAGCTTAAGGAGGAATTGAGGGTAGCGAAGCTTGAGATACGGCGATTGACGGAGGAAAACAAGAGGATTCGTAGTAGTCCTCCTGTTGTGAGTCCTCAGGTCAAGAAGGGAACCTGGGCAGTGGCCGGACAGCATGGGACGAAGTTGAAGATCAAGAAGACGAATGGAGAGGTAGTAACGACGAAGAAGAAAGAGACTGCTGTGGAAACTTCGAACTCCTTTTCTGTGCTACCAGACGAATGTGAGTCGACTACTGGGAACGTCACGACAAACTGTACCAAGGAAGGTAAAAACATTGTTGTTGTTGGGGATAGCCAAGTTAGATATATGGATAGGGCCTTCTGCTTGACAGATAGGAGTAGGAGACAGAGGGTTTGCTTTCCTGGGGCTGGGATGGAAGACATTGTTAGCCGGCTTGACAACATCATGCATGGTAATGGGATCAATCCTATTATCTGCCTCAGTGCTGGAGGCAATGATGTATCCAAGCGTAGAAGTGAGGATTTAGTTAGTAGGTATAAGGCAGCAATAGACATCATTAGGAAGAAGGGAGGGAGCCCTGTTATATGTGGCATTTTGCCAAGAAGGGGTGTTGGAAATGAATGGCTGTCCAGAGCGATTGGTATAAATTGCTGGCTGGACAAACACTGTAAGGATAATGCAGTCCCATTCATTGACAACTGGGACCACTTCTATGGCCGAAATGACATGTATGCCAGGGATGGGGTTCACTTATCCAGGGAAGGTGTAGGATTTCTCGCTAGCTCAGTTGAGGATGTTGTTAGGGCTTTAAACTAGGATTAGTTAGAGGTATGGGTTTAGGAATGGTAAATAATGAGGGCCAAAATATTGATTCAGGCTTTGATATCATAAATCATAACAATAACAGTAATCGAGTGACACAGGGTAATGATAGTAACAGAAATTGTGTAAAACAAAAGCTGAAAAAGGTTCACAAGAAGATACATATCAATGTATTTTATACTAACTGTCGAAGCGCCAGAAATAAAATTAACGAATTACGTTTGGTAGCATGTGCTGGGAACTTTGATGTCATTGCAATAACTGAAACATGGTATAATACCAAGAGTCGGGATATGATTGCTGAGTGTCATATTCAGGGGTTTAAGTTGTTCCATGTAGATAGATATAATGGGAAAGGGGGTGGAGTTGCATTGTATGTACGAGAAAATATAAATTGCTGCATAAAAACAGGCATAAAAATAGATGGATCATTAACAGAATCTGTTTGGGTAGAGTTTCTAGAAGGTCAAGAAAAACTGATTCTAGGTGTAATATACCGACCTCCAGGCTTGGATCACGATAGAGGGAGACTTCTTTGGGACGAAATTGTTAGGGCTTCTAGGCACAATAACGTAGTGATAGTAGGGGATTTTAACTTTAGTCAAATTGACTGGACTTCTTTGACCGGTAATCTGGAGTCCAGTGACTTTATGGAAGTAGTTCAGGACTGTTTTCTGAAGCAGTGTGTGACGGAGCCTACCAGAGGTAATAATTTGCTCGACCTAGTCTTGTCAAATAAAGAAACTCTTGTAAATAATCTGGAGATCACTGAAGAGCTTGGAGCTAGTGATCACAAATCCATTACTTTTAATATTACATGGGAGTACGAGAATAGGGATAATACGGTAAAAGTTCCTGATTTTCGTTCTGCCGATTATATTGGACTTAGGGAACACCTGTCTAATCTCGACTGGGGTAATCTAGCTAACGATACGATGGGATCTGCGTTTATGATTTTTTTCTTAATAATGTACAACGTGCACAGAGTATGTTTATTCCCCAGAGAGAATTTAGGTCAAATAATAACGATCCCAAATGGATTAACAGGAGGCTAAAACATCTATTAAGGGAGAAAAGAGGAATTTCTAGGCGCATCAAAAGAGGAGATGTTAACCTTATTGACCAATATGTTCAGTTGAAAAGAGAAGTAAAAAAGGAGATTAGAAAGGCTAAACGTGACTATGAGATTAAGGTTGCTAATGAATCAAAGACTAATCCAAAAGGGTTCTTTCAAGTGTACAGGACGAAGGTGAGGGAAAAGGTAGGACCTCTGAAAATTGGGAATAAACAGCTGACGGATAACGAACTGGAAATGTGTTCTCTATTTAATGACTATTTTTTGTCAGTCTTTACACAAGAAGACGTAAATGAGATTCCAGAAATTAACAATTATTCAGTTCCTGAAGAATTCAAATTAACTAATATTACTGTCACGAGGGATATGGTTATCAAACAGATAGATAAACTGAAGCAAGATAAGTCCCCGGGACCCGACGAGTTGTTTTCCAGGGTACTTAAAGAATGCAAAATGGAACTTAGTCAGCCATTAACGAATGTGTTTAATACGTCCATCCTAACTGGTGTTGTGCCAGAGATGTGGAAGATAGCTAATGTAGTTCCTATATTCAAATCAGGGGATAAGTCCATTCCATCAAATTACCGTCCAATAAGCCTCACGTCTATAGTAGGCAAATTATTAGAATCAATTATAGCTGATATTATCAGAAGTCACCTTGAAGAACATAATTTGATTAATGAATCTCAGCATGGGTTTACGAGAGGTCGTTCCTGCCTGACAAATTTACTGACGTTTTCAATAAAACATTTGAGGCAGTAGACAGTGATAAAGAATATGATATAGTTTACTTGGATTTCAGTAAGGCCTTCGATAGAGTACCTCACAAGAGACTCTTAAGAAAGGTGGCAGCTCATGGTATAGGAGGTAAAGTTCTAGCATGGATAGAGGCATGGCTTACCAATAGAAAGCAGAGAGTTTCCATTAATGGGGTCAAATCTGAATGGGGATTTGTCACTAGTGGCGTTCCACAAGGATCAGTTTTGGGCCCATTGTTGTTCATAATTTACATAAATGACCTTGATGAAGGAATTGCAAGTGACATGAGTAAATTTGCTGATGATACAAAAATAGGCCGTATAATTCATTCTGAGGAGGATACCAGTGAACTCCAGGAGGATTTGGATAAATTAATGTCTTGGTCTGAAAAGTGGCAGATGAAGTTTAATGTGGACAAGTGTAAGGTGCTAGTCGTTGGTAATGAAAATATCCTCGAATTTATAAACTAGGTGAAGTTGAGCTTGATCATACAGAATGTGAAAAGACTTGGGAGTCATGGTAAGCAGAAATCTAAAGCCAAGACAACAGTGCCTAAGTGTGCGCAATAAGGCTAACAGATTACTAGGATTTATTTCAAGAAGTATAAGCAACAGAAGTCCAAAAGTTATTTTACAGCTCTATACATCACTAGTGAGACCTCATTTGGATTATGCAGCTCAGTTTTGGTCTCCTTACTACAGGATGGATATAGATTCATTGGAGAACATACAAAGAAGAATGACTAAAATGATTTACAGTATAAGAAATCTCCCGTATGAAGATAGACTTAGAGCATTGAATCTCCACTCTCTGGAGAGACGTAGAATGAGGGGAGATATCATCGAGGTGTACAAGTGGATGATGGGCATAAACAAAGGAGATATTAATAAAATACTGAGGATATCGAACCAAGTAAGAACGAGAAATAACGGATTTAAATTGGATAAATTTAGATTTAGAAAGGACATAGGCAAGTACTGGTTTTCGAACAGAGTTGTAGATGCGTGGAACAATCTTCCGATTAGGGTGATAGAGGCTAGGACCTTGGGTGGCTTTAAAAAGAGATTGGACAAATATATGAGTGGGAGGGCTGGGTTTGATTAGTGTCGTGAGTACAGGAGTAAATTCTTAGGTAGTGGTGGTTTTGATAAGGACCTGCCTTGTATGGGCCAGTAGGCCTTCTGCAGTGTTCCTCCATCCTTATGTTCCTTATAACATATCATAGAATCAAAGAATCACTTAACCCTTTCGGGGTTTCGGCTGTACTAGTACGGCTTACGCGCTGGGGTTTTCCACGTACTAGTACGCATAAATTCTAACGCCTTCAAATTAAGCGGGAAATGGTTGTTAGGCCTAAAGGTGAGAGAATGGGTCTGCGTGGTCAGTGTGCGCAGTAGGAAAAAAATTGGGGACCCAGTGGTGCATTGTGGGAACGCCATGTTAGTACACCTTGTTCACCATGCCCCGCGGTAAGAAACTCCTCACTCCTCGGCGAATTTGAACACTTTTGTTCCCCAGTGACAGTTCTAACACCGATGGGAGTGTCAGTGATGATGAGTTTCAAGGTTTTGAGGATGTTGTGACCGAAACTAGTGACCATAATTCCGGTAATATTGAGGAAACCCCAGACGACTCTCAGCCTTCCACCTCTGGTGCTGTGGCGACTTATTCACGTTCAGTTGTACCAGAACGAAGGAGGAAACTCTTCTTTACCTATATCCAGGACTCAGATGTGAGCAATGGTGATGATAGTGATAGTGAATATGAACTTCAAGCTCTTCAAAACAGTTCCAGTAGTGAGAGTGGAGCAGAATATTCTCCAGTGAAGCGTCAGTATATACGACGGTATATGCGCTCTGGTAGCATGCCATATGCTGTTCCAAGGGGAAGGAGTACATCTCGGAGTACATCCCGTGGGCGTACAACAGGCACAGATAGTGAAAATGAAGATGATAGTGTTGCAATTGGGATGAGAAATGTGCATGCATCTGGTGGTGGTGGTGTTGCTAGTGATGGTGCCAGGCATGAGGCACCAGCAGTGATCCATGCTGCCACCCTCGCCGCTGACTCACCCGACCTACAACAAAGTCCCCCTCACCTACCCACCCACCACACCAACCTGCACAACCACCTCTCAATATCCAGTACCCACCAGCAGACCACACCTGGGATTGGCAGGAAGCTGACAATTTTATTCCCAATCCCCATCAGTTTGATGAAAGTCAAAGTGGAATACGCCCATCAAGTACACTTGGAAACAATGCCACTGAACTGGAATGTTTCGAATTATTTTTTGACGAACTCCTGATGGAAATTATTGTCAGGGAAACCAACACATACTACGAGTACACCATGGCAAACATAATACTTTCGCCAAAATCACGCCTCCACAAGTGGAAAGAAACAACTGTGGCTGAGATGTATCTTTTCTTTGCCACAATAATGCTTATGCCACGTGTGTATAAGCACCGTGTCAAATCATACTGGTTGACAGACCGCCTGATTGCAACACCAGGTTTCAGTGATATAATATCAGTGAATCGATTTGTGCTACTGTTACGTATGCTACACTTCTCAGAGAAAACCAGGCCTGACAGAAATGACAGGTTATTTAGGATTAGGAATGTGTTTCTGTATCTGAAACAGATATTCAATATGCATTTTTATCCCTTCAGGAAGCTTGTTATTCATGAGTCATTGATTCTGTTCAAAGGTAGACTTTCAAGCAGTATATACCAAGCAAGAGGAAAAGCTTTGGTATAAAGCTGTTTGTGCTTTGTGATTGGTACAGTGGTCTTGTATTGGATATTATTGTGTACACTGGAAGTTATACATTGCAAGATACCAGGAAGTTATTAGGTATCTCTGGTGATGTGGTTAGAACAATGATGGAACCATATCTTAGTAAGGGGCATATATTATATACTGATAACTGGTACACAAGCCCCTCCCTCAGTGATTTTTTGCGAGTGAACTTGACAGATGTGTGCGGTACAGTGCGTGTAAATCGTAAGCATATGCCTAGGTTCAATGCAGGCACTCGTAGAGGTCAGGTGCAGGCGTTTGCTGCCAATGAGATCATGGCATTTCGGTGGCATGACAAACGAGATATCATACTGTTGTCATCAGTTCACCCTAACGAAATGACAGACACTGGCAGGCAGAATAGAGAGACCAATGAACCCATTCTAAAACCTGCAGCTGTGATTGACTACACCCTCAATATGCATTCAGTGGACAAATGTGACATGCAGATTGGGTTTGCTGATTGTGTTCGCAAGAGTTATAAGTGGTACATAAAACTCTTTTTTTCACATTCTGGACATTTCCATGCTCAATGCTTAAAATATTTATAAGTTGAAGACCACAAACAAACCACCATATGGCGAATTTTGTTTGTCTATCATCAGACAAATAATATTCAAGTACCAAGAAGCAACACCTGCAATAGAAAACCACCCACCAAGTTATCAACACCTACCCTCTCGTCTGAGGCCTGGTGATCACTTCCTAACAAAACTGCCTGCTACTGCTTGCAAGAAAAAGGCTCAGAAGAGGTGTTTTGTCTGTGCAGATACAAAAAAATGCCCACAACAACGCAGAGACACTCGTTTATGTGTGAGGAATGTAAACACCACTGTGATGGAACCATGTTTCAAAGACTTCCACAAGCTGCAGAACTTCTAGAAACATGTCCAGTGACTCTATGTATGTACAGTGGACCCCCGACTTTCGAACATTCTTCATTCCAGAATGCTGTTACCAAACGAATTTATTCCCATAAGGAATGATGTAAATTAGTCTAGTCCATTTCAGACCCCCAAAAATACACTTATAAAAGCACTTACAATAATAAACTTACATAAAAGGGAGAGTTTGGAGTGTTTGAATAGCGAGGGTCCACTGTATATACTATATGATTGAACAATAGTAATAAACAATATTTTTCATTGTAAGTGTTTATAAATATGTTTTGTAAACAAAATAGTGAGAACAAATTTTATGTTGTTATTGTGTAATAATCAATGAGTGAATACAGTGAACCCCGGCTAACGAACACCCCGGAAATCGTACAATTATGTAAGTATAATATTGTAAGTGCTTGTGGAAGTGTATTTTTGGGGGTCTGAAATAGACTAACCTACGTGACATTATTTCTTAAGGAAGTAAATTCGTTCGGTAATGGCACTTGAGCAGGCTTCTGGGATGAAGTTTTTTCGTTAGCCGGGGGTCATTATTTCTTAACCCTTTGGGGGTCGGTGCCGTACTAGTACGTTTTACGAGCAGGGGTCAGTGCCGTAATACTACGCCCAAATTCTAGGCCTACATATGAAAGAATGGGTCCGTGTGGTCAGTGTGCGCAGTATAAAAAAAATCCTGCAGCACACACTGCATAATGAGAAAAAAAAAACCTCCGACCGTTTTTTTCGATTAAAACAGCGACTTTGCAGTCTATTTTCCTATGGTATTTATTGATTTATTCTCGTTTTCTTGATCTCATTTGATAGAATGGAAGATATATTACAGAAATAGAGATGATTTTGATTGGTTTGACAATGATAAGTACCTTGAAATTGAGCTCAAAGTAGCGAAAATGTTCAATTTTGACTATGTTCAAGAATAAATAAATCACACCATGCGTCCAATACACATTAACTGGCAAGTCTAATATTCATGCACAAGTGCTCTGATATTATTTATACCATTTTTACAATGATGCAGTTGTATACATAACAGTAAATCTTCTATTTTTTGTGAGAATAAAAATTCAAAATGAAAAGCAAAAATAATGTAAGAGGGGCCTGGAGACGTGACTAATGAACAGAGATGATGTTATTTTAGTGCCAGGAATGTCTGCCTTGTTTATTCTGGACCCTATTTTGAAATTGGCATCGTTTAAAATTTGTGTGAAATTGGAAAATTGCCATTTTTTGACCAATATTTTGGGTAGTTGAAATTGGTAAATAGGCGGTTTCTTGTACTCAATCAATAGAAGAAATATAGTTCTAGCGAAATAGCTATAATTTTAGTAGACTGAAGCATTGGAATTTGCCAAAAATAGGGCTCAAATTGGGTGAAATCGCCGATGCGTCAATGTCAACAATACCGCTAAATTTTCTAAAGCATAATTCCGTTAGTTTTCGATCAAATTTCATAATTTTAGTGGCGTTGTGATAGGAAAAGGATTCTCTATCATTTCATATGATTTTTTTTTTTCCAAAAAATTTTCGACCCTGAGAACATGTTTCCGAGAAGGCCTGTCGACCCCCAAAGGGTTAAGGAAGTAAATTCGTTCGGTAATGGCACTTGAGCAGGCTTCTGGAATGAATTTTGTTCGTTAGCCGGGGGTCCACTGTATTTGAAAAACAGCACTTATATTGGTCTCATAGGCCATAAAAGTTATTTGAAAAAAAAAAATTAAAATCGATAAGAAAACAACTTCAAGAAAGAAAATAAAATATTACCGGCCAACCGGAAGTCAGCGATGTTGCCGTAAGCGGTTCAATTTTGGTCAACTTCAATCCTCTATATCTTGGTAAGTATTGATTGCAAAAATTTGTTTTTTAGCCTATTAGATTTAGAAGAAAAAAAACTATCATTTCATAAGAAAAAAAATATTTTTTTTTTTTAAATTCTGCGACCCTGAGAACGAGATTTGGAGAGGGCTTTGCAACCCCAAAGGGTTAAGAAGACATTCTCCCCTGTCAGCCCTTTACCAAAGGGCTGGCACTAGGAGTTTTCTTTGGGCCCATGGTGGCTTATTTAGCAGTTGCAAGCACTAAAAACAATGGAATAATGAGGAAATGTATGGTGACAGTCACTTGCTGGTAAACAATGGCACACTGACTCTGAATGGAGTGTCGGGCCGCTCGGGTCACGCGTATGCATCCGGGACGAATTACGATCTATGAGTGGATCTACGATCACCGAACCAATATTTTCCGAAAATGTTACTAACTCCGAATTTTACAAACTCCGATGACTACGAACACCGGGGGTCCACTATATATATACAGTGGACCTCGCTATTCGAACACTCAAAACTCACCCTCATTCCAGAATGCTGTTCAAGTGCTGTTACCAAACGAATTTATTCCCATAAGGAATAATGTAAATTAGATTAGTCCATTTCAGACCCCCAAAAATACACTTATAAAAGCACTTACAATAATAAACTTACATAAAAGGGTGAGTTTTGGAGTGTTCGAATAGCGAGGGTCCACTGTATATATATACAGTGGAACCCCGGCTAACGAACACCCCGGAAATCGTACAATTATGTAAGTATAATATTGTAAGTGCTTGTGGAAGTGTATTTTTGGGGGTCTGAAATAGACTAACCTACGTGACATTATTTCTTAATTAAGTAAATTCGTTCGGTAATGGCACTTGAGCAGGCTTCTGGGATGAAGTTTTTTCGTTAGCCGGGGGTCCTTGCTCATCTGCAATCCTACTCCCTGTCTTACCTCTAATTCTTTCAATAATAACACTTATTCCCCTATAATTTTTACACTCTCTTTTATCACCCTTCCCTTTATATAAAGGAACTATACATGCTCTCTGCCAATCCCTAGGTACCTTTCCCTCTTTCATACATTTATTAAACAAAAATACCAACAACTCCAGCACTATATCCCCCCCTGCTTTTAACATTTCTGTCATGATCCCGTCAGTTCCAGCTGCTTTACCCTCTTTCATTCTACGTAATGCCTCACGCACCTCCCCCACACTCACATCCTGCTCTTCTTCACTCCTAAACAATGTTGTACCTCCCTGGCCAGTGCATGAAATTACCGCCTCCCTTTTTTCATCGACATTTAAAAGTTCCTCAAAATATTCCCCCCATCTACACAATACCTCCAGCTCCCCATCTACTAACTCCCCTACTCTGTTTTTAACTGACTAATCCATTTGTTCCCTAGGCTTTCTTACCTTGTTTATCTCACTCCAAAATTTTTCTTGTTTTCATCAAAATTTCTTGACAGAGCCTCTCCCATTCTTTCATCCGCTCTTCTTTTGCACTCTCTCACCACTCTCTTCACCTTTCTTTTACTCTCCATATACTCTGCTCTTCTATTAACACTTCTGTTTTGTAAAAACCTCTCATAAGCTACCTTTTTCTCTTTTATCACACCCTTTACTTCTTCATTCCACCACTCACTCCTCTTTCCTCCTGCACCCACCCTCCTATAGCCACAAACTTCTGCCCCACATTCTAATACTGCATTTTTAAAACTATCCCAACTCTCTTCAACCCCCCCACTACTCATACTTGCACTAGCCCACCTTTCTGCCAATAGTTGCTTATATCTCACCCTAACTTCCTCCTCTGTTAGTTTATACACTTTTACCTCTCTCTTACTTGCTGTTGCCATTTTCTTTTGTCCCATCTACCTTTTACTCTAACTGTAGCTACAACCAAATAATGATCTGATATATCTGTTGCCCCTCTATAAACATGTACATCCTGAAGCCTACCCATCAACCTTTTATCCACCAATACATAATCCAACAAACTACTTTCCTTACGTGCTATATCATACCTTGTATATTTATTTATCCTCTTTTTCATAAAATATGTATTACTTATTACCAAACCTCTTTCTACACATAGCTCAATTAATGGTTCCCCATTTACATTTACCCCTGGCACCCCAAATTTACCTACTACTCCCTCCACAACATTTTTACCCACTTTAGCATTAAGATCCCCAACCTCAATTACTCTCTCACTTGGTTCAAAACTCCCCACACACTCACTTAGCATTATTTTACTCCACATAATCCTTGAATTTATACATTTATATTCCTTTTTTTTATCTGCCATAACTGATTATTCAACATTATTGCCACTCCTTCTTTAGCTCTAACTCTATTTGAAACCCCTGACCTAATCCCATTTATTTCTCCCCACTGAAACTCTCCTACCCCCTTCAGCTTTGTCTCACTTAAAGCCAGGACATCCAGCTTCTTTTCATTCATAACATCTACAATCATCTCTTTCTTATCATTCGCACAACATCCACGCACATTCAAACATCCCACTTTGACGGTTTTCTTCTTTTTCTTTTTAGTAAGCTATACAGGAAAAGGGGTTACTAGCCCATTGTTCCCGGCATTTTAGTTGACTTTTACAACACGCATGGCTTACAGAGGAAAGATTCTTATTCCACTTCCCCATGGATATGAAAGGAAAAGCAATAAGAACAAGAACTATTAAGATAAAATAAAAGAAAACTCAGATGAGTGTGTATACATAAACGTGTACATGTTTGCGTAGCGTGACCTAAGTGTAAGCAGAAGTAGCAAGACGTACCTGAAATCTTGCATGTTTATGAGACAGAAAAAAGACACCTCGGTTAACAATATTTTTTCGTTCCAGAATGCTGTTCAAGTGTATTTTTGGGGATCTAAAAGGACTAGTCTATTTTACATTATTCCTTATGGGGATAAATGCGTTTGGTAATGGCACTTGAACAGCATTCTGGAACGAAAAAATATCGTTAACTGAGGTACCACTGTATATACAGTGGTCCCTCGACTATCGGTCTTAATCCGTTCCAGGAGCTAGACCTCAACTCGAAAACTTCGAAACTCGAAACCTTATTTCCCATAAGAAATAATGTAAATACAATTACAGTGGACCCCCGCTATTCGAACGGCTCGGCAGTCGAACAAATCGTCATCAGTACAAGAAATTTGATATCATCATGCGAACAAATTATCGCGAGTCGAACGAATGCATTAGTGACCTGTCCGCCCAGGCACTTGGGTGCCTCACCGCGCAGGCGTGGAGAGCCAGTACCGCGTTGTTTACACTCGAGAGAACAATACCCTGCACGCTTCTCCAGACATTTCACACTTAATTATAATTTTTTGGAGTTTGTTCATTAAGTCCGACTGTGAAATAAGCTACCATGGGTACCAAGAAAGTTCCTAGTGGTACCCTGGGCTGATAAAAGTGAGAAACACCGTAGAAATGAAGAAGGAAATAATACAAAATACGAGAGTGGTGTGCGATTGTGTGATCTTGCCAGGATATATGGCAAAAACAGGTCAACTATCGCTTCTATCCTGCTTAAGAAGGAAGAAATTAGGCAAGCTGATGTTGTAAAAGGTGTTACTGTGCGAGCCAAAAATAGACCACAAATAATCGAAGAGATTG
>WNWK01020917.1:0-34965 GCA_009830355.1 Cherax destructor | reverse complement strand
GTTTTAAAATTTAAAATTTTGTACTTACTGTAATAAGAAGGGCCCTTAAAAGGGTTTTGGCAGAAAATGCTTAAGGACCGGGCTTCTGAGGGGACTTACGTAGGTACCCCATTTAAAAACATGCAGTAGCTTGTATTGCAGTCTTACCCCAGAGTACACCAAGAAGTTCAGCTTTTTTAGACCCTCGGATAAGGTTTTTCGAAGTCCACAGTGGCCTTGCACCAAAGTAAAGGCAGGGTAGGAGGTGTTTGTATTTAAGGGAAGGATGTAGCACATTCTCTTTACTGGGCAGGATTATTACCAGTGTCTGAAGATACACGGAAAATATAAATTTTTTTTAGAAACGTTTTGGGATCCATGTTGGACTCCTGTACATAGACTGTGAGTGGAGTCGGGGAAAACCTGCCTGTTGGTATTACAGAAGATTTACCTTTTTTCAGGTGTTGACCTACTACTAGGCAACACTGTTTGGGTCTCCTCAAAAGTGGGGAAAATTTGGTTTGGAGGGCCCCTGTTAAAAAAGGGTTTTTGAGGTAAAAACTAAATCTAATGTGACAAAAAATTTCCCAAAGTATACTATGACTAGACAGGTGAGAAAGGGGAAAAACTTTTGCCTCCCCTTTGACTTCTACTGACTGTGGTGACGGGTTGGACCGGGGAACCTGTTCATTGAGCGGGACTGCAGGAGACAGGCAGTGATGAACCGGCCCAGGCCAAACCCGGTTTAGGAGGTGTCTTGGTCCGGGCAGGGATCAAGCAGCGGGTTGAGGCCCGGGGGATGTGGTGACTTGAAGGTTTATTTACCAGCTGTTACAGAGGAAGTAGTTCCAAATTTAACAAATTTTATTTTACAGAGTATGTCCCCAAGCAGTCATGTCAGAGCCATTTGAGGATAAGGTTGGGGAATTTTTACAGAATCCCAATGGAGGATATTTCAGTATTGAGGGGGGAGAGCTGGATAATAAATGTTTACCAATCACTTTTTTTTCCCCAGGTTACCAGAGTTTTGCCCTTTCTTAAAAATTTTGTGTTTATTTTTTTTTTTTTTTGAGATTTCTAGTAATTTTTTTTAGTCAGTTGGGTTTTTGTAAACCCCCCAACCCCAGAAGAAATTTTAAAAAATGTCAAAGTTTTTAAGCGACGTAAATAAGAAACAGTCTAGCAATGTCTATCACTCTGAGAGTCAAATTTTTTTTGTTTCACCAGTCTCTCAGGATGATGATGTTTTTTGCACCCAGTGCCAAAAAGAACGGGGTGGGGGTATTCCCCTTTTTTAATTTTTCCGTGGGGGGAAAAATTTTGGGAAACATTTAAATCATGGGCAAAATGAGGATGATGATGTTTTCCCCCCCGGTTTTGGAAAAACATCTAGCCCTTTTGGTGCTTTTTTGTTAAGGTTGCGGGGGTTTGTGGGTTAGAGCGTCAGGGGGGTTTTTGTTCACCATGAGGCTTGCCAAAATAACATGGGTTAGAATTTGTAGTCGCAGTGTTGTTATTTATTCCATACCACTCCCTTCGTGGTTTTTAAAAACCCACACACACACACACACAAAATATATACCCCACACACACACACATATATATATATATATATATATATATATATATATATATATATATATATATATATATATATATATATATATATATATATATATATATATATATATATATATATTTATGCGTGTGTGTTTTTTAAAACCCGAACGAGGGGTTTTTTCAATAAAAAGTATTGCAAAATATATATATATATATATATATATATATATATATATAGCAATGAAACCACGGAAAAATTTTGGATTTTAACATTGTCCAAAAGGGCAGGCAAAAATTTGAACCCCATTTGTCCTTTGGCCGAGACAAACAAAATGCACCACCTCCCACCAACCGATGGATGGGAAAAGGGGCCGCCTGGGGGTTTTCTTTTTGCGGGGGAATGTGACGTGGGGTCGTCCCCCTTTTCCCCAATTTGGTTAATATATATATATATATATATATATATATATATATATATATATATATATATATATATATATATATATATATATATATATATATATATATATATATATTTTTTTTTTTTTTTTATTAACACATCAGCCGATTCCCACCAAGGCAGGGTGGCCCGAAAAGAAAAACTTTCATCATCATTCACTCCATCACTGTCTTGCCAGAAGGGTGCTTTACACTACAGTTATAAAACTGCAACATTAACACCCCTCCTTCAGAGTGCCGGCACTGTACTTCCCATCTCCAGAACTCAAGTCCGGCCTGCCGGTTTCCAATCCCTTCATAAATGCTTACTTTGCTCACACTCAACAGCACGTCAAGTATTAAAAACCATATGCCTCCATTCACTCCTATCAAATACGCTCACACATGCTTGCTGGAAGTCCAAGCCCCTCCCACAAAACTTCCTTTACCCCCTCCCTCCAACCTTTCCTAGGCCGACCCCTACCCCGCCTTCCCTCCACTACAGATTTATACACTCTCGAAGTCACTCTGTCTCGTTCCATTCTCTCTACATGTCCAAACCCCTCAACAACCCCTCCTCAGCTCTCTGGACAATCGTTTTGGTAATCCCGCAACTCCTCCTAATTTCAAACTCCGAATTCTCTGCATTATATTCACACCACACATTGACCTCAGACATGACATCTCCACTGCCTCCAGCCTTCTCCTCGTTGCAACATTCATCACCCATGCTTCACACCCATATAAGAGCGTTGGTATAACTATACTCCATACATTCCCTTTACTTCCATGGACAAGGTTCTTTGTCTCCACAGACTGAAGTGCTCCACTCACCCTTTTCCCTCATCAATTCTATGATTCACCTCATCCTTCATAGACCCATCCCCCAAAAACATGTCCACTCCCAAATATCTGAATACATTCACCTCCTCCATACTCTCTCCCTCCAATCTGATATCCAATATATATATATATTGTGTGTGTGTGTGTGTGTGTGTGTGTGTGTGTGTGTGTGTGTGTGTGTGTGTATAGAGATGGATAGATATACAGTTGCAGAAGGAAAAATAAATTCAGAGCATCATCATCATTTACATTACAATGTGTAATGTTTTGGGAATAATTTACCCTCATTACATTTTCTATGCAACTCATGCCGTTGCAACAGTGTCAGAATTACATGCAACTGCTGAAGCAGACCACACAAGCAATCTAAATAGTTAATAACTTAATTAAATACTGGGATTTTAAGCTTCTAAAATCTCTCTCCTGCAATACCCTAATGCTTTCTGATAATTATCTTTGCTTTCCCTTAACAGATTCAACCTATTTCCTTAACGATACTCTGTTTATTTGACAGATGAAACTGTCTTGTTTGAACATGTTTTGCTTAGGTACTCAGTCACACTAATATTTTTTGTTCTTACTTAAATTATTTCTTCAGAGTTAATCTAATTTGTACGATTTGAGTTGAATTGTTATATATAGATTGCACAGAACCTTCCATATTTTTCTTTTATTCTTTCGTACTTTATCTCTGCCACTGAGAGAAAATAAGACAGAAAGATAAATGCAAATATCATGTAATATTTTATTAGTTAATTCTTTTAAATTATATAATTCTCTTCGTTTTGATAACATTTCCAAGAAAGGCCATTATGTTGGCCAGTGTAAACGGGTATCATAGACTTAATGCGGAAGTAGTGTTATTGGTAATTAACTGGCAGGTTCCAATGGAACACAAATATATAAACGTTATAGACCGGATTATAAAATATTTCTTTATCATAAAGGGTAAACACAAAGGTAAGAGTCGATCTGTTTATTAAAACATTCTTGATAACTCATATTCAGATTTTATTGAGAAATATGATATCACTATTCAGATTTTATTGAGAAATATGATATCAATATTCAGATTTTAGAAATATGATATAACTATTCAGTTTTTATTGAGAAATATGATATCACTATTCAGTTTTTATTGAGAAATATGATATCACTATTCAGTTTTTATTGAGAAATATGATATCACTATTAAGTTTTTATTAAGAAATGTGATATCACTATTCAGTTTTTATTGAAATATGATATCACTATTCAGTTTTTATTGAGAAATATGATATCACTATTCAGTTTTTATTGAGAAATACGATATCACTATTTAGTTTTTATTGAGAAATATGATATCACTATTCAGATTTTATTGAGAAATATGATATCACTATTCAGTTTTTATTGAGAAATATGATATCACTATTCAGTTTTTATTGAGAAATATGATATCACTATTAAGTTTTTATTAAGAAATGTGATATCACTATTCAGTTTTTATTGAGAAATATGATATCACTATTCAGTTTTTATTGAGAAATATGATATCACTATTCAGTTTTTATTGAGAAATACGATATCACTATTTAGTTTTTATTGAGAAATATGATATCACTATTCAGTTTTTATTAAGAAATATGATATAACTATTCAGTTTTTATTGAGAAATATGATATCACTATTCAGTTTTTATTGCGAAATATGATATCACTATTCAGTTTTTATTGAGAAATATGATATCACTATTCAGTTTTTGAGAAATATGATATCACTATTCAGTTTTTATTGAGAAATATGATATCACTATTTAGTTTTTATTGAGAAATATGATATCACTATTTATTTTATTGAGAAATATGATATCACTATTCAGTTTTAATTAAGAAATATGATATCACTATTCAGTTTTTATTGAAATATGATATCACTATTCAGTTTTTATTGAAATATGATATCACTATTCAGTTTTTATTGAGAAATATGATATCACTATTCAGTTTTTATTGAGAAATATGATAAACGATATGAATTCGTCAAAAGTTATTCGCCCACTTAAGTTATTAATAAAATTAAAAAAACAAAACCTTCAATGAAACTAAGAAGTACAATGGAATACAGTGATAAATTAATAAAAATAATAAAGTGGTAGAAGTACATTTGCTGATTTGGTTTAATAAGAAAACCTAAAAAAAAAAAACCGGTCAAAACAATACTAAATGGTAGGCGAATTTTTACTGATTGTTTTTGCTTTAAAGTAAAATGCTATTAAAATAACTAAAATATATTTATTAATATTCTGCATTGAAAGAATTAATGACCGTTTTTGTTATTTGTTTATAGTTTTACTGTAATTGATGTCTTATTCACCTGTGATCTCATTACATACATGATCATACACATAGGACTCGACCCCTGCAACCACAACTAGGTGAGTACACGTTCCCTCACCCACACAAACACACTCGACCCCTGCAATCACATATAGATCCACTGAAACTGGGCAACTACCTGAGGTATGGAAGATGGCAAATGTAGTCCCAATTTTTAAGAAAGGAGACAGACACGAGGCATTACACTACAGATCTGTGTCACTGACGTGTATAGTATGCAAAGTCATGGAGAAGATCATTAGGAGGAGAGTGGTGGAGCACCTAGAAAGACACAAGCTTATAAATGACAACCAGCACGGTTTCAGGGAAGGAAAATCAACGAATCATGGTACGTGACGAGGTGTCACAGTGGGCGCCTGTGACGAGCGGGGTTCCACTGGGGTCAGTCCTAGGACCGGTGCTGTTTTTGGTATATGTGAATGACATAACGAAAGGAATAGACTCAGAAGTGTCCCTGTTTCCTTCGTCTTCTAGGGCCCATATCTTGGCTTCTGCAGCTTCAGCTCACGACTACCACTTCTTCTCTGCCTCCATCCTCTTCTCCATTCTCTCTGTAAGCTCGTCTAGTTTGCTTGCTTATGTGCGTGTGTGTGTGTGTGTGCAGCTTTTGGTGTGTGTGTGTACTCACCTAATTGTGGTTGCAGGGGTCGAGACTCAGCTCCTGGCCCCGCCTCTTCGCTGTCTGCTACTGGGTCTCTGCTCTCCCTGCTCCATGAGCTTTATCATACCTTGTCTTAAAACTATGTATGGTTCCTGCCTCCACTATATCTTTCTCTAGACTATTCCACTTCCTGACTACTCTGTGGCTGAAGAAATGCTTCCTAACATCCCTTTGACTCATCTGAGTCTTCAGCTTCCAGTTGTGTCCCCTTGTTTCTGTGTTCCCTCTCTGAAACATCCTGTCACTATCTACCTTGTCAATTCCCCGCAGTATTTTGTATGTCGTTATCATGTCTCCTCTGACCCTTCTTTCCTCCAGTGTTGTTAGTCCTATTTCCCTCAACCTTTCTTCATAAGACAGACCCCTGAGTTGTGGAACTAACCTTGTCGCAAACCTTTGCACTTTCTCTAGTTTCTTTACGTGCTTGACCAGGTGTGGGTTCCAGACTGGTGCTGCATACTCTAGTATGGGCCTGACGTACACGGTATACAGTGTCTTGAACGATTCCTTGTTAAGGTAACGGAACGCTAATCTAAGGTTTGCCAGACGCCCATATGCTGCCGCAGTTATCTGGGTTTATGTGTGCCTCCGGAGACGTGCTTGGCGTTATACTCACTCCAAGGTCTTTCTCCTTTGCCGAGGTTTGTAGCCTTTGTCCGCCTAGCTTGTACTCTGTCAGCGGTCTTCTTTGCCCTTCTCCGATCCTCATGGGCTTTGCATTTGGAGGATTGAATTCGAGAAGCCATCTGCTAGACCAGATGTCGAGCTTGTCCAGGTCTGTTTGCAGCCTGCCTGGTCCTCTTCCGATGTGATTTCCTCATTATTTTCACATCATCCGCGAATAGAGACACTTCTGAGTCTATCCC
The DNA here is from genome assembly GCA_009830355.1 of Cherax destructor. NCBI lineage: Eukaryota > Metazoa > Arthropoda > Malacostraca > Decapoda > Parastacidae > Cherax > Cherax destructor. The sequence continues at coordinate 28,240 of WNWK01020917.1, read as the reverse complement.
GTCCGTCATGTCGTTTACATATACCAGGAATAACACTGGTCCTGGGACTGACCCCTGCGGTACACCGCTCGTCACAGGCGCCCACTGTGATACCTCACCACGCACCATGACCCGTTGCTGTCTCCCTTTGAGGTATTCCCTGATCCATTCCAGTGCCCTTCCTGTTATACCTGCTTGTTCTTCCAGCTTCTTACTAATCTCATGTGAGGAACTTGTCGAAGGCCTTCCTGCAGTCCAGGAAAATGCAATCAACCCACCCTTCTCTCTCCTGCCTTACCTCTGTTACTTTATCATAGAACTCTAGGAGGTTTGTTACACAGGATTTGCCTTCCGGAATCCGTGCTGTCTGGTGGTTATTATCCTGTTCCGCTAAGGTGTTCCACCATTCTTTTCCTGATGATTTTCTCCCGGACTTTGCACACTATACATGTAAGTGACACCGGTCTATAGTTTAGTGCCTCTTTTCTGTCTCCTTTTTAAAAATGGGGACTACGTTGGCCTTCTTCCATACCTCAGGTAGCTGCCCAGTTTCAAGGGATGTGTTGAATATTATGGTAAGTGGCACACTCAGTACCTGAGCTCCTTCCCAAAGAACCCACGGGAGATATTGTCCGGACCCATCGCCTTTGAGGTATCGAGGTCACTGAGTAACTGCTTCACTTCCTCCTCAGTTGTGTGTATGCCCTCTAGCACTTGGTACATCCCTTGTTGGTGACGAACCATGTCCTGCCTACCCAGCTGCCTTCCTTCCTCCATTGTGAATACTTCCTTAAACCTCAAGTTGAGCTCCTCACATACCTCTTGATCATTACTTGTGAGTTCCCATCTTCTCTCCTCAGCCTTATCACCTGGTCCTTGACTGTTGTCTTCCTTCTGATGTGACTGAACATCAGTTTCGGGTCGGACTTAACTTTCGATGCTATGTCGTTTTCGTACTGTTTCTGGGCCTCCTACCGTACTTGTGCATACTCGTTTCTAGCTCTTCTACTAATCTCTTTGTTTACTTGGGTTCTTTGCCTTCTGTACCGTTTCCATTCTCTGATACTCTGAGTCTTTGCCTCCCTGCACCTTTGGGTAAACCAGGGGCTCTTTCTGGCCTTCCCATTTAAACCTTTGCCTCTGGGTATAAACCGTTCCTCTGCCTCCTTGCACTTTGCCTCTACGTATTCCATCATTTCATTTATTGTCAGTCCTTCCATTTCCCTTTCCCACTGAATGTCCTGCAGGAAATTCCTCATGCCTGTGTAGTTTCCTCTTTTAAAGTCTGGTTTGTCTCTATCGGTACTGTTTCCCTCTCCACCTGTAGCTCTACTATGTACTCAAAGCTAAGCACCATATGGTCACTGGCTCCCAGGGGGCTCTCGTGCGTTATGTCTTCAATATCTGAGCTGTTCAGGGTGAATACAAGGTCCAGTCTTGCTGGTTCATCTTCTCCCCTCTCTCTGGTCGTGTCCCTGACATGTTGGTGCATCAGGTTTTCCAGTACCACGTCCATCATCTTGGCTCTCCAAGTTTCTGGACCCCCCACGTGTGTGTGTGTGTGTGTGTGTGTGTACTCACCTAATTTTGGTTGCAGGGGTCGAGTCATAGCCCTTCGTGCCACCTGTTTACTGGTTGCTACTAGATCACTCTTCCTGCTCCATAAGCCTTATCATACCTCTTCTTAAAGCTATGTATGGATCCTGTCTCCACTACATCACTTCCAAGAGTCTTCATCTTCCAACTGTGACCTCTTGTTATTGTGTCCCATCTCTGGAACATCCTGTCTCTGTCCACCTTGTCGATTTCTCTCAGTATTTTATAAGTCTTTATCAAATCCCCCTTATCTCTCCTGTCCTCCAGTGTCGTCAGGTAGATTTCCCTTAACCTCTCCTCATAGGACATGCCCCTTTGCTCTAGGAACAGTATTGTTGCAAACTTTTGCACTTTCTCTAGTTTCCTTACATGCTTGGCTAGGTGTGGGTTCCAAACTGGTGCTGCATACTCCAATATAGGCTTAACGTACAGAGTCTACAAGGTCCTGAATAATTCCTTATTAAGATGTCGGAATGCTGCTCTTAGGTTTGCTAGGCGCCCATATGCTGCAACAGTTATTTGGATGTACGCCTCAGGAGATGTGCCCGGTGTTATACTCATCTCAAGATCCTTTTCCTTGAGTGAGGTTTGTAGTCTCTTGCCCCCTAGACTGTATTCCGTCTGCAGTCTTCTTTGCCCTTCCTTAATCTTTAGGACTTTGCACTTGGTGAGGTTGAACTCCAGGAGCCAGTTGTTGGACCAGGCCTTCAGAATGTCCAGATCCTTTTGTAATTCTGCTTGGTCCTCTTCCGATTGAATTCTTCTCATCAACTTCACATCATCTGCACACAGGGACACTTATAACCTATTTCGTTTGTACTGTATTTCACTGATTTCCCACCAAAAACCCACGTCTCTATTTCTAGTTTATTGCCCTAATGAACCCCTCTGTGGCATACATGTCATTTCTGACGTAAAAGTATTCCCAGTTGACAAACACTGCATTATCTTTGCAGTGTTCATCAAACGAGCAACAAACACCAATTTCCCTTGGCAACCATTCATTTCCAACATCCCTGCTCGGCAAAATGCAACTTGTCTATTGCTACCCCATGTCTACTAACCAAATCCTCACTTCTATGCTTACGAACATCATTACCTCCAGCACTGTGGCAGATAATAGGACTGATCTCATTTCCATTCATAATGTGGTCAAGACAGGAAACAATATCTTCCATCCCAATTCCAGGAAAACAAACCCTTTGTCTCCTAATCCTATCCTTCACCAAAACTAAACGTGGTGTAATTATAGTTTTTTTCTTGCACGCACTCAGAATCTGGAGCAGTGAGTTCCTTGAGGAAGAATTCTCTCTTATTGAACAAGTATTTTCTAAACTTCACTATCCTCGTCACTTCATTAGAGACTGCAGACGACGGGCATTAAACATCTTCAACACACCTAGAGAAGACACTGCCGAGAAGAGATACATAGTCCTTCCCACCAACTCCATTACCAAACACGTTTCTAACATCTTTTCCAATTCCTCATTCCAAGTATCTACCTCCACATCCACCACCACCAAGGACATTACCAGTAACTACCAATAACATTGTACACTTGTAACATGCATTGAAATAAAAATTATTATTATTATTATTATTATTATTAATAGACAGGACAAGCTTCAATCCTCTGCAGGGGTATACATAATCCATTGTAATGACTGCAGCAAATTATATGTGGGCGAAACATCCAGAGACCTCCAAACACGTATTTCAGAACACCAGTACGTAGGCAGATCTGACGATCCAAGGAATGCCTGTGTTCAACTCCGAAATTCACACAACCATTTAATCAACTGCAGAAACGCAATGCCCATCACCGAAACCCAACATTAATTCCGAAGAACCCTGGAATCATCAATCTGTTTTTTCCCCAAAATTTAACCAGAAAACGGCTTTTAACCCCCGGGTGAAAAGTAACACGAGGTGCTACACTGGCCCTGGGCACAGAACATACTGTGGTCCACTCACAGCTGTCCTCAAGACCACACAGGACACATAAAGACTGCAAAATCTCCTGAAATGCGATTCAACAGGGACGCTTTTCTGTAAAAAAATCACGAACATGTGGGGAACACGGGCTTAAAAGGAATTAACACATGATATATGTTTTCTCCCCCCAGACTTCTCGAAAATTTCCCAAAAACAATATGCTCACTGTAAAACTATAACAATCGATGTGACATCATGTGATTCAGGCGTGACGTCCTGAGGTGATGTCATGGGGTGCCTCAGCGAAGTAGAGAGGTGACGCCCTGGGTGACGTCGGGGATGTCATAGGGTGACATCGCGAGGTGACACCCAGGCAACATCGTGGGTGACGTCGTAAGTCGGGCGGGCATCTGGGTGATTTCCCAAGGGGGACGTAGGCAGAAAGGTAAAGTCAAGCAGTCGTCACGAGGTGATGTCAGGGAAAACACGGTAACGTTGGGGGGTGACATTAGAGGAGTGATGCGAACAGCAGCCCCCAGCATGGCTTGGGATCGGTTTTCCCCGTGGCTTTGTCCACCCCCCCGTGGCTGCAGTGACCTCAGGCACTCGGATACACACCATGGCAAATTTACCCCTAATTCACAGGAATACAAAAGAAAAAGGGGGGAAGGGGGGCAATGGTGGAGAGAAGGGGTGGGGTGCAGTGGCTGGTGGCATGTGGGAGAGGAACTGTGGCCGCTTCCTTCTCCCTGCCCACAAAGCACTGGGAGAAACACTCACACCTGGATACTGGGAAACCACCACAAACTCACACTCTTACTTGCTGAAATAGCCGTGCTGTAGCACAGACAACAATGGGCAGAACCTACAGGTAGCGCTGAGAACAGTGTGGGACTCTGTGTCCCACACTGTTTATATTTAATAGAAAGGAAAACTAACAGTTGTCCAAAAATTCAAAATGAATATACCCTATCTGGGTAAAATGTTTTATACATACCTATGCCCATTACTTACAATAATAATACTCACTCCTCATTCTCACCATCACCGTTACAAGCACATCACTCTCCTCCTCATTCCTCACCCATCACCGTTCTGCTTCCTCTCCTCATTCTCACCCCATCACGTTCACCACATAGCCACTGACCCCAACTGCTTTATATCTCACGTACACCCCAACCATTCCTTACATCCTTTATAACTCCTTAGTTGCAGCAAGTTGGACAATCAAACAATAAAATGCCTTTGTCTGCTAGCAGAGATGTGGTTGCGGATCTTTTGATGCATCATCACATCAACCTTCAATTACATTATCATCACTGCTTTCCACAATTTTGAGACCCATAATTTTTTGAGGTCAATGAACATAACCCTATTTTTCCATATACAGTGGAACCTGGGTTTTCACTATGCCTAGTTTGTATAAAACTATAGTTATTCTCTATAAATGTATTTTTTAATATTTTTGAGTGTCTGGAATGGATTAATTAGTTATATTATTTATTATGGGAAATATTAACAAAAAAATACATTTATGAGAATAACTATGGTTTATAAGCCTAAGGCATACAAAACCATGGTTCCACTGTATTCTTCAATTCAGGAGCGTGACTGCCGTATCCGAAGGACTACTGTATTTCTATTCCTGAAGTACTTCCTTAGGAATGCTTTCACTGTTCCCCACTTCAGCAGGTGTTAAAGCTTCTCACCTGAACCCAGCTAAACCGTTGATATAGAATTACTTAAAGAATTATTTTCCCTTCTAGTTCTCTATCTAAAAGATGCAGCAATGTTCAAAAGGTTCATCTAGGCTTAAATCCTCTAAAGCACTTCCTGTTGAGAAGAACACAAAAAGATTAGTCTCTTTATATTAACAATTAAGTTAACTAAAAATATATAGTATGGTGCTGATGATCAACAATTCACACTTACTATTACTTGCAAAAATTCAACTTTAGTGGAAAACTCTTTAGATCCTCCATTCCTTAAACTGGATATACTGAGATGCAATATGAATCTTAACCCCTTCAACTGTGGTAATCCCAGAAAATAATTCCTGTCTGTATGGCATTAAAAAAACTCAAAAGAAAATGAAAGTGTTATTTTTATGAATTGAATAATACTAAAATGAGTGGAATCTGATAACTACGATTTTGTAATTATGTTGACTAAAAAACATGATCACTTAACAGCAGCAGCGTAAATGTATCGGTGATAATTACATTTTACGATATGGCGTTAAATTACTAATTTTTTTTTTTACTTGCTTTCAATGTTTAACACTATATACACTAGTTTCTTATGATTTTAGATGTACAGCCTCTCTCCTCATAACAGTGGAGTTCTGTTCCTAAGACCCGTCGGTAAATGAATTAGAGTAAGCTAAGCAAGGCATACTGTAATGGTAGTGGGTTTGTGACAACCATCTTTGATATTGTTTAATGTCACCTTTACCATTTATAACATTTTTAAATGTTTATACAATACTGTGCACAATATATTGTAATAAACAGGAATAGAAAATCTTAGCTCTATTATACATTATTTAGGTATGCATACTGGTTAGGAAGCCCGTCGTAAGTCTGGAGTCGTCTGTAAGCGGTATGTTTGCTAAAGTGAGAGAAGCTGTATTTAGCACTTTAATAATAAAGAGACTACTTGGCCTGACATTATTCCGCTTGGATACAGTATAAATTGGTGACAATGCCTTACTTATAAAAGGTCACACATCTCATTCTGCTACATTCTCTCTAAATACCCAAACACACTCAAATCCCCCTCCTCAGCCCTCCTGTTTGGCCAACTCTACACTGTCTTCAATCTCTGACATAGCAGTAATATCTTAAAAGTCATGGAGTATCTTATTTCCCCTGCTGACTGGCTTCAGTTTCACTGTGTATGAACAATTCAGATAAATACTGAAGTTTACATTACAACAGAAATCTGTGATCTCATAAAACTGCTGCTAGTCAGGCAAAGTCAGCAGCTCTCTCTCCATTTCTTCCAGACACAACCTTATACAATTTATTATTAACTTATTTTTCCTTGGTTATTACTATCTTAAATGCATTCATCGTTAGTACAATTTGTTTAGGTATAGATGCGAGTTCCAATTTTTAATTACAGTTTGGTAAGTAAATCTAAATTATATTTTTACATTTATCATACTGTGAGTGACCTTCGATAATAAAGTACCATATATTCAACATAGCTGATAGACACTATTAATCTTTCCCATACTCTTTTCCTTCAATGTTTCAACTAAAGGTGTACACTTATAAAATTGTTTTGGCCTTTTGGGGGTTATGAAAATTCTTATTTTTCTGGGCATATTCACAACCCAAAATTTATCATCATTGCCTCACAATCCAAATGGTACCAGTACCTATGCTTTTCATCACATTGCACTGTACATTTATTCAAAAGCATATTATGCAAACACTTGCTCAATTTCTTTCAAGGATCACAGCCTAAGTTTGGGAGCCAATGACTAAAGCAACATTTTAAAAAAGAGATAATTAGGTGGTAAGAAGAGTTGTATTATAGGTTGCCCCATGTGGGGCCCTACTGAGCATTGGTAAGAGGCACTTACCTACAGCAGATTCCACAGTGTAAGCTGGTGGGAGTGGGAATGGAGAGGCCAGGGGAGAGACTGTCGATGATAAGCTGGAGGGTAGCTGACTGACACAAGGAGGATGACTGTAAGAAAGCAGGGAGCAGAGGCAGGAGGTGATGGGTAGGCTGATGTTTAACTGGGTGGCTTGGGATCATATTGACTGGAAGGATTCTGTTTACGTTTACTTTTCTCCTGGGGATCTATAGAGTGATCGTATCGATGGCAGCTAATTTTTTTAAAGTTGGTTTCGGTCTTCCCGTTCTGAGCCTGGGAGCTTTGTGGTATGAGCTCAGACCACCTAAGCTCAAACCACTCCTCCACCTCCTAAGCTTCCACTTAACCCTAGGCATCCAGGAGGCCTCCTAAGTGTGTTTCCCACTAGTGGCGTAGTTTTACTGCCAATAGGTGCTGGGGTGGTGGAGGATGACTCATCCATTACAAATACAAGAGTCTATATTATTGCTAATGTATTTGCCTGAAAATGATAAAACAAAAGCTTTAGTGATTGATATAAACTCAAACTATTAAAATTTAAAATTAAATACGTACAATATAAATTTCAATGAAATATTAGTGTTTACACAGCTGTCTTTCAATATGAATGTATTTAAAATAAAACAACAATGTGAAAACCTAACTAGCATACAAATACAATAAGAGATGCAAATATCACTGCATAGGAAAGAGCCTGTGATAATGTTCAGTCTGCCTTGGACCATATACAAGTCTGTGTGACTTGTAGATCCTCAAATCGGACTCAGCCATCGTCTAAGTTTCTCCCTCTCCTATGTGTGGAGTTATTGTTTATTTATTCAGTCATGGTATTGTGCCTTTTCGTTCAGCAAATACAAAAATCTGCGTTGATTTTGCGAAGGTAATAGAGTGATCTTTTTCAACAAGTCAGCCGTCTCCCACCGGGGCAGGGTGACCCAAAAAGAAGAAAATCCCCAAAAGAAAATAACTCATCATCATTCAACACTACACCTCACTCATGCACCCATAATCACTGTCTTTGCAGAGCCACTCAGATACTACAGTTTTAAGAATAGTCCTCCAAACTGTCACTATCCAGACCCTCCTTTAAAGTGCAGGCATTGTACTTCCCATTTCCAAGACTCAAGTCCGGCAAAATCAATAACGGTTTCCCTGAATCCCTTCACTAAAATGTACCCTGCTCACACTCCCAACAGATGCGTCAGGTCCCAAAAAGCCGTGCGTCTCCATTCTCCTATCTAACACGCTCACACAAGTTTTCAGAGTCCAAACCCTACCTAAAACCTCCTTTTCCTCCCTCCAACCTTTCCGAGGATGACCCCTACCTTCCTTCCCTACAGTTATCGCTCTCCCAAGTCATTCTGCACTTTGATCCATTCTCCTAAATGACCAAACCACCTCAGCAGCCTCTTCCAGCCTCTAATACTTTTAGCTAACTCCACCTCCTCCTAATTTCCCCCTCCAAATTCTCACATAATATTACCACACGGTGTGCCAGACAGGACATCTCCACTGCCTCCAGCCTCCTCTCGCTGCAGCATTTACAACCCAAGCTTCACACCCATATAAGTGTTGGTACCACTATCACGTTCGCAAATTCCCTTCTTTGCCTCCATAGATAACGTTTTTGTCTCTGAATGCCTCAACGCACCACTCACCTTTCCTTCATCAATTCTATGGTTAACCTCATCCTTCTTATAACCCATCCATGTGGAGTCAACTCCCAAATGTCTGAAACATTCACTTCTTCCATCTCCCTCTCTCAAGTAATTATCCAATTTTCTTTATCTAAATCGTTTGATACCCTCATTACCTTACTCTTATCTTTGTTCACTTTCAACTTTCTACCTTTACACACCCTCCAAGCTTCGTCCACTAACCTTTGCAACTTTTTCTTTAGAATCTCCTATAAGCACAGTATCATCAGCAAAAAGTAACTGTGTAAACTCCCATTTATGTGATTCCCCATAATTTAATCCCACTCCTCTCCCCAACACCTAGCATTTACTTCTTTACAACCCATCTATAAATATATTAAACAACCATGGTATCACATCCCTGTCTAAGACCTACTTTTGCAGGAAGTAATCTCCTCTCTCCTAAATGTAATCCAATTCAGAGATAACTTTGAATAGTAAAGAAGGGAAATTTAAGTGAACAAAGATATAAGCAGGGTTTCCCAGTGAAGTAACATGACATTCAATGGAACAAGTTCCAGTGCTTAGATATGAAAAATGAAGAACTGAAAAGACAGTGTTCAAAACTCAAGAACCATCAAATAAGAACAAAAACACGCGAAAACCTGGGAGTATTATGTTGGCTGACCTTTCATAAAAGAACACAACAAGGCAAATGTCACAACAGCCAGGGAAGATGACCAGGTGGATAATGAAATGTTCAAAACAATATGGGAGAGTGCCAATGGTGACATTTTTTCAAAATCACTTTCTCTTGTTTGAATATTGTTCATGGTTTTTTTAAACATTGCAGCAAGGAGGCTGGAGACGGTCTTAGGGGATTGTGTTAGAGATCAATGTGTGGTGTGAATATCATGCAAAGAATTCAGTTTGGAAATTAGGAGGAATAGGGTTACTAAAGCATTATCCACCGGCCAAGGAGGTTATTGAGGAAGTAGTTTGAGAATTTAGAGGATGGACAAAATAGGATGACCTGGATGATGTATAAATCTGTAGTGAAGGAAAGAAGGTAGGGGTCATCCTAAAGAAAGTTGGAGGGAAAAGCAATTGAATAAGGAGAGGTTTTGCAATGCGAGCTGGGTTGTTCAACAGGCATGTGCGGGTGTGTTCGATGGAGTAGGTGAACCAGTTTCATGACTGATGTGCTGTTGGTTGTAACAAAGGTAACATTTGTAAAGGGATTCAGGAAGAACTGGTGCTGGAACAGTCCTGAAATGAGAAATACAAAGCTTGCACTCTGAAAGAGGAGGAGGATACGGCAGTTTGGAGGGGCATCAGCGCTTGGCAATGATGGCAAGCCTCTGTAGAGACAGTGACAGACTAAGTGATGGCAAAGTGTTTCTTCTCCCTCCTCCTCCTCCTTCTTCTTAGTTACCCTGCCTTGGTGGGAGATGGTGGTGTGTTAAAAAATAATTGCATTTATGCATTTAGAAATATTACGTGACAAGGTGGATAGGGAGCAATGTGACAGATGTGGGAAATGTATGGATTAGGTTAGCAAGTGGGGATTTTGTGTGAATAGCAAAGCTCAGGTTAATGTGTGTAGATTATTTTTCAGTAAAGCAGGCCTTAGGGATGTGTGATGTCAACATGGTGAATTTATACATATGTTTATAAATGGGGTTGTAAAAGTGAATGTTAGGGTGTTGGGAAGGTCAAGGATTGAAAGAAGAAAAGTCTAATACAAAATGAGGTTGAGCAATTTGTTATACACTGAGAATTTGTTAAGCAGACCTAATTTTGCATTTTCAGGGCTTTAAGACTTGTACAATACAAACTGGGTGATGTATTAATCATAAACAAACTAGGATTAACCTAGCAATAATGAATTTTACTGTGTGGTAATCTTTTAAACTAATAATAAATTCTACCCACGTGACTTTTTATCATAGAACAATTTTATCATGTCTGATCTACTGCCTTTGAAACACTTCTTGCCATGTTTGCTCAGTCACAAAACTGCCTAGTACAGTGGTCCCTCAGTTTTAGCGAAAATTCGTTCCAGAATGCTGCTCAGGATGCCATTGCGAGCGAATTTACTTCCTTAAGAAATAATGTCATGTAGGTTAATTACTGGACCCCCCAAAAATACACTTGTAGCAGCACTTACGAAAATACACTTACGCCAAATGTTCGAGTTTGGAGATGCACAGAAACGAGGGACCACTGTATTATGATGAATATATGCTCATTAACAATATTAAGTGACATTTAAGGCTTACAGTATTTATTTTAGAGATTTGAGATGAATTACAATGAGTTGTTGAAGCCGTGGTGGAGGACAGGCGTGCGTGGTTGTCACTGGGGAGAGCAGACGGATGTCAGCTAAACTTGTCCCAGTGCAATTTTCACTTGCAAGTTTCTCTAACTTGATCATTTCCTCTGAGGAAGAAAGAAATGATAAAAATTGAGCAAAACAATGTTGAACAGTACAGTGAAACAGATGAAGACTTTCAATTAACATTTAAAAGACAATTTTTTTTATATTTTGAAAGGGAGTAGTTGCAGTGTCAATTTGTAATTTTGGGATGCTAAGTTAATGCTAGTTATCATGTCTTAGAGTGGTGGTAGAGAGACTAGGAACTGAGGAAAAGAGCCGCACACACTCATGACTTAGCATGAAAATAGAAGGACTAGTGACCTAGGGTGAGTAAAGGAACTAATGACTTACGGTCTTGATGAGCAAAGGCACAGAAGGCTCTCGTGGGCAGTAGCCATTCTTAACAGACTCGTTGCACTTGGTGGACTTGTAAATTTCTGGGTGGAACTGTTGCTGCAGGTGCGAGTGTGGCAGTACTAGCAAATGTCTCCATTGTCACAATTACTGGAAGCTCCCCCACTCATGCCATGTTTAACATTAGGACACATGGTAGACCTGCCATTAAGGGTTTCATGTCACCAGCTACTACTAAAGCTCAACATCAGAATGCAAGTAAAATACAAAACAGCTCCAGGGCCCACAAGTATTCATAAAAGATAAATCTAACTAAATTATAACAGTTTTGTATTATACTAACATAAAAATATCTAGCCATTTACCTACATAATCTATGATCTCTTATTCACCTCTATTAATAAATTTATATGCAGCAGGTAGTGGAAATGATGATGATTAAAATTACCAGACAAAGTTATGTATGGGTATCATTAGTGGTACAAAGGAAGGTTTAAGGATGACAAGGTTATGTAGGAAGAACATAAGAGAAATTTAGGTGCCAGACAAGTTATAGGAGGTAACATAAAGAGGGGAAGGTTGAGTACCAGACAAGTTGGAAGTAGCATATAAGAAGAGGAAGGTTTAGTACCAGACAAGTTGAGTAGCATATAAGAGGAAGGTTTAGTACCAGACAAGTTGAGTAAGTATAAGAGAATGTTTAGAGTACCAGTCAAAGTTATATGCATAACATGAGAGAAAGATTTAGGTAAACAAAATAATGCAAAGCAGCACCAGTACTTTCTTTAACCTTAAGCGGTCACACATATTTACGTTAGTACTACTGCCCCAAACGTATTTTGCGTTTTATTTTCCTGCCTCCAGAATTTGGCGATTGGCCTGAGATGCTAGTGAGCATAGAATGGAGTCTTTAACACTTGGTATGCGCCATATTAAAAAAATCTGGGACACCCAGTACCTTGTGGGAGCACCAGGTAAAGTGAGCGCAGCTAGGACAAACACTGCGGTAAACACCAAGGATTCACAGTATCATATCATGTATTAACACTCCCTTTGAAGTGGAAAGTGATGTCCAGCAGGCTGGCAGGCAACTGGCTGCCTGCCTGCCCGGCCACCTGGCCAGCTGAGTACCTGATTGGCTGTGTCTATCTCTGTCTGTCTGTCTGTATCTATCTGTCTCTATCTCACAGAAACACATCACGTAAATGCAATTATACATAGTGTAGCAAATTCAGGATAGCTATTTGTGAAGAGGTTGTTCGATGTGTCTAAGGCAGGAGGAGGAGGAAGGTGGAGTAGTATGCTAGTGTTTGGAAGGAATCCCTTCCATTGGCAACACTGCAGGTGGCAAGTTCTTTTCTGGGAGTTTACTGGCCTTTTTCTTTTAATGCCACTGGACCAGCTTGAGTCACCTGGACCTCTGAAAATCATCAGGAGCTCTGTGTGCGGTTTCTTTAAAATGTCCTAAATGTGACAAAACATTGTCATTAAACATATGTATGACCTACTATCTTGGTTAGGGTAAGTAATCATGCATAAATGTTTGTTATTAGTCCATTAGGCACAAATCTCCTTTAATTTTGAAGAGGGCACCTTCTTCCATCTTGAGTTCACACCTCACTCCCCCTCTGGACCATTTTTCTGAACTGAGGTCTGTTGCTGTTGAAGCTCTTGCCAGATCTTCAGTAGTTAGCTCTTCATTGTGCTCCTCCATAGCATTCACATCCTCACCCTCACCTCCAACCCCATGGACTTGCCTAGTTCCCTAATTTCTTGCTGTGAGCTCCAGGCTCAGGGTTCTGAAGGCTCAGCTCCAAAACCTTCCAAAATCTAGAGACTGCAGTCTGGCCACAGCATTTCTCCAGGCAGGGATTCAAAGTCCTGGTAGTCCTCTCCCAAGCCTTGCCTATAAGCTTTACACAATGCAGGATATGAAATGATCTTTCCAAAAACTCTTTTGGTCATATCCATGTGTGGTCACATCAAAGCACTTGAAACATTGCTTTGGTGTAGTTACCCAAAGTTGCAAATGACCTGCTGGTCCATGGGCTGGAGGAGAGGTAGTGATGAGGCAAGAACTTCCTTTGATGAACTCACAATCCCTGCTGGTTTACTCTGCCAAGTCTGGAGGATGACCAGGATCATTGTCCATTATCAGAGGAGCATAAGTAGCAAATTATTACTTTCCCTCAAAGATATTTCTTCACATAGGGCCAAACAGTTTTGAACCAATCAGAAGAACCTAGTGACCATGCCTTTTGTTAGACTTCCACATCACACACAAATTGGACTTGAGGTGATACACGCATCTGTAAACACTGGGGATTTTCAGGAATGATGCACCAGTAAAGGCTTCACTTTACAATCACCACAACGTGCTAAGCATCAAAAGTTAGCCTATCTTTCATAGGCTTATGTCCTGGGAGTGCCTTTTCCTCCTGTGTAATGAAGGTCCTGTTCCTGGTTCTTCGTATCCTTTGGTTCCCGGCTGTATCTCTAGAAAGCTGAGATGGTTTGTTTGGGTCCTCGGTCATGTTGACACTGCTGTGCAGTCAGCAGTACATGACCTCCCAGTTTCATATAGGGTGTTCCATTAAAGACATTTTCAATTGCTCCCCCCCTTCCCCATTTTAAAAAAAAACCCTGATCTGCACATAAACTAAGTCCCCCGACAATAAATTCCCCCTTTTCCGGGAGCTAGCAAAAGTAACACAAAAAATTGAATTAAAAACCCTTTTTTTCCCCCAAAAGAAATAATGTAAATACAATTAATCTGTTCCCCCCAAAAAAATATTCAAAAAAATACTTTTTTAATTATAGTTCACATACAAAACTTTAAAACACTATAAATACTATAAAATACTAAATAATAAAGATTAAAAAATAAATTTACTTCCCTTTTGAAGAGAGTTCAGGCACTAAGATAGGAGGGAACGGGGGGAGGGTTTTAAAAGGGAAGGGGAACCCCCCCAAAATGACTTAGGAAACAAGTCCCTTTTGGGTTTTTTTTCCCCCTTTTTTTTTTTTTTTTTAAATGCCAGGGGGATTTAAAAGTCACGGGACCCCCCCCCAAATAACTTCCAGAGTCCTTTTTTTTGGGCCCACTTTTCAAAATTTTTTCCAAAAGGGGGAAAAAGATTCTGTCACGGAACATGTTGAGATGTGGTTGTTTCCCAGTTTGCTCGGGGGGTTTTTCAACAAATGTCTGCACATCACCCTTTTTTGGGGAAAAAAACCCCCTTTTAATCTCTGGAAGTTACTACCTCAACCTGTCCAGCCTTCCCTCAAAAAAAATTTTTCCCTTAGATGCATCTGTTGTTTTTCCCCTGATGAAGCTCCCCAGCTCTTCAGTGGTTGGCACCCTTTTCCCCTCCCCCAACTTTCCACATCCTCACCAATCACCTCCAACCCCAGGCTGCCCCCAATGCCACAAAGAGTCCACAATATTTCCCAAAAACAGGCCCCAGGGTCCAGGGCGGGGCCAGCCTAAAAACCTTTAAAAAACCCCCTTTTTTCAACCAACCGGGGCCAGTGGCCCCCAAGAGAGTTAAAACCCCCGGGAAACCCCCCCAAGCCCCCCCCAAAAGGGGCCCTATGCAATCAAAAATTAAATTTAAACTTTCCAGAATTTTTTTAAAGGGTCAATGCGGGAGGCTGAGGTTACATCAAAGCCCCCTTTGAAACATTGCTTTTGTGTACAGTTTTTTGAAGTTTGCAATATGCTGGTCCATGGGCGGATGGGGAGGGGGGGTTTGGGGGAAAAAGAACTTCACTGTGAAAACTGAAGTTCTCAGAAAAAAAAACCCCCCCGGTGAGGATGAGGGGAGCATTGTCCTGCCCGGGAGGCACTTGAGGGAATTTTTTGGGGGGGTATTTTCACACTGGGGCCCAAACACTCCAGTCAATTTTTCCCCAAAAAAAAAGTCCTTAGCCCCCATGCATTAGTGTTAGCCTTCCAATACACACACAAAATTATTCCTGTTAACATTGTGTTTTTTGAAGGTCTGGGATTTTCGGGGATACACCAGTAAAGGGCTTATTTTTAAAACACCACGGTTGGCACAAAACATAAGGGAAACCTGTCTTTCCAAAAGGGTTTGGGCCCCGGATGCCTTTTTTCCCGAGAATAAGGGCCCTTTCATTTTTTTTCCCAAAAAAGGCCTGTTTTTATCACAAACACTTGTTTTGGGGGAATTCTTCAGCCCTACATACCCCCTTAAAATTTTCCCCAAAAATTTTAGCTGCACGTTTGTCTGGGGTGGCTGCCCCCCCGTCTCGAACACTGGTATGCCCTACGTTTCTTAACCCTCAAACCAGCCCTGCTGGCCCTTTTAAAAAAAAATTCCCAGCACTGGTTTTTGGCATTGGCTTGAAAATCTGAGTGCAACTGCCTTGCCCCTTTTTTTATCGCCGGGAAAAACTGTCACCCCCCATCTGTTTTTTTAAAAAACACCCCCAACAACCCCAACCTCATCCACTGTTTTTTTTCATTTTTTTTAACATATCCCAAATCCTTTTTTAACATTAGCTTTTGATCTTTTCCCCTTTTTAGGGTAGGGAAAGGGAAAATTTTTTTTTGACATCCTGGGAAGTCACTCCCAAAAAGCGCCCCTCATATTTTTTTTCAACGCTTTTTTCTGTTCGATGGTGCCTCACCCCTTTTAAAAAAGGTGCCTGGAAGCTTTTTGGGCCCAAGTTTATTTTACAGTGACAAACACTTTTTAACCCCAATAAACACAAAAAAAAAATTTGAAGTTTGAAAAGAGCCCTGGGTAAGTTCTCTGTGTAAACAAAAGCAATGGCTTCCTGTCCCCACCGCAGGGGCCCCGGGGGGGGGGGAAATCTGGTCGGTGTTTTTTGAAATTAATGCTCACTAATTGAGAAAAAAATTTGGAAAAAAAAACCTTTAACAATTTTTTTTATGGAACAAAATTAAGGGGTTTACTGTACATTCCATTAAACCATGAGGGGTTTTTGGGGGCCCCCCCTTTTTTTCATTTGTGAGTTTGGGGGGCTACCCCCACGTCTTACATCCCCCACACCTTGCTCACGGGTTCTCATGGAGAGGGCCCTGTTCCACTTGAGAATTGTCAGGTTTTCCCCCTTTTTTGGCCTGCCCCCCGTCCCAAAAAGCTGAATTTCCCCCACATCCCGCCTACTGCCCTTTCTTTACCTTCCCCCCTTTTTTCTGAGGGCCCTCCTTTACTCCATGATCTAATAATCCCCCTCCCCCTTTTTACCCAAACCCTGCCCCCCTTCCCCCCCCCTTTACCCTTTTTAAGTTTAATGGTTCTTTTTTTTTATAGGTGGGGTTTGGGGGACACAACCCCCCGGGGGGACTCCGCCGCCAGGTGACTGTGAAAAAAAAAACCTGAAACTGTTTACATGAGGTAGGATTGCTAGTGTCTTTTTTTGTTTTCATAAACAAGCTGGGGTAAATATACTAGCTATTTTCTTAAAAAGGGTTTTCACTACACGGGCATAAATGCATAAAAATACACACATCATGTTGTTGTTTTTTTCTTAATAGCTCTTGTTCTTCTTTTCCTCTTTGCCCAAAGGGGGAAAGGGGGAAAAAGAATTTTTTTCCCCAAAATGCTGTCAAAAGGAAAAAATGCGGAAATGGGCTTTTAACCCTTCCCCCAAAATTTACTAAAAACGAAAAAGGGGAAAGCTTTAAAAACGGGGGATGTTTGAAGGGCGGGGTTTGGGGGAAAGAAAAAATGATTCTGATGTTATGAATGAAACGGTTGGATGTCCTGGCCCAAGGAAACAAAGCTGAAGGGGGGGGAGTTTCAGGGGGGGGAGAAATAAAGGGGTTTAAAGTCGGGATATCTGAGGGGTTAGTTAAGGAAGGGGGTAAAATAATGAAAAAGGGCCCCCTTTGGGGGAAAGGGGAAAAAAGGGAAAAAAAATTTTTAAAATTTAAGGGGATTAGGGGTTTAAAAAAAGGGGTCTGAAAAAAAAAGTGGGTTAAAAAACATGTATCCCCTAAAAAGGGGAGGTGAGGGAGAGAGTTTTTGGGAGATGTTGGAAATTTAGGGGAAACCCTTTTGAACCAAGTAAAAGAAATTGGGGGAACCAAAATCTAAAGTAGGAGAAACATGAAAGAGGGTGGGGAAAGGTGTTTTTATTAAATGAAAATGGGAGCTTTTTGATTGAACTTTGTATAAAAAGGGGTTTAGTTATAGGTAATTCTATTTTAAAAAAGGGGATAAAAAATATCAAGATAGATGTGGGCATAATGACGGTATTTTTTTGGGGATATGATTGGTAGAAAAAAGACTGTTGAGTAGACTTGGATGTACATGTTTATGGGGGGCCCCATATATATCAGATCCTTTTTTAATTTTTAGCTAAAGTGGGAGTAAAAGGGATGGGATACAAGGAAAATAGAAGCATGAAGAGAGGGTAAAAGTTTATAAACTAAGAGGGGGCAGTTGGGGGAAGATATAAACAACTATTGTAGGATAGAGGGCTGTGAGGGTAGGAAAGGGGGTCAAAAATGTAGGGAAAAGGGAAAAAAATGTGTTTTGTGTTCAGCAGAAGTTTGGGTTAAGGGGAAAAGGGGGGCTGGAGGGGAAAAAACGGGGGAATGATGATGTAAAGAGGAAAGGGGGGAAAAAAATTAGCATATGAGAGGTTTTTGCAAAGTAGGGAAATGATAAAAGGGAAAGGGAAAAGTATATGAAGAAAAAAAGAGGTTGAGAGTGGTAAAAAAAAAAAAAAGGCAAATGAGAAAGGGGGGAGATGTTAACAAAAAAAAAAAATTTTTTGGGGGTTTAAAAATAAAAAGAAAAACCCCTTTTTTTGGAAGGGGTTTTTTGAGGAAAAAATTAAATTAAAAAAACGAAAAGCTTTTTGGGGCCCAAAATTTGGGAAAATTTTACCCAAAGGGGTTTAAAAAAAAGGGGGAGAGTTTTAAATGGAAGTTAAGGGATCGGGAAGATGGAGGGGGAAAAATTTTTAGGGGTTGTTAAATGTTGATGAAGAAGGAAATTTTTGATTTTTTGGAAGGGGAAAAAAAAGGGGAACATCTTTTAGGAGGGGGAAAAGGGGGCCCGTTGTGAGGGGGGGAAGTTTGGGGGGCAGGGGGAGAATGAAAGGGGGGGGGCGCTGGGGTTTATGGGGAAAAAGGAGAAATGTTAAAAAAGGGGGGATATAGTTTTGGGGGGGGGGTTTTATTTAATACATGTTGGGGGAAAAAGGGGAAGGGGCCAGGGGCTAGGGCGTGTATTGTTCCTTTGTATAAAAAGGGAAAGGGGACAAAAAATAAAAAATAGGGGGAAAAAATCTGGAGTATACCAGGTGAAGTGTGTGGTAGTTATTATTGGGAAAAAATTAAGGAAATAAGACGGGGAAAGAATTGGGAGATGAACAAAAATTTGGGTTTTTGGGGAAAGGGGGGGGGTTGAGACAAGTGTTTCAGTAAAACTTTTAGGTGAACAGTATTTGGGTAAGGGAAAAGGGTTTTTTTGGATTTTTGGTTTTGGGAAGATTAGGTGACGAAGATTGGGTATCGATTAGGAGAGTATGGAGGGGAATGTACAGTGGACCGGATTACGATATTTTTTTGTTCGAGAATGCTGTTCAAGTGCCATTCAAACAATTTTTCCCCATAGAATAATGTAAAATAGACAGTCCTTTTTCACCCCCCAAAAAAATACTTACAAAAACATTTAAAAAAAAAACTTGCATAAGGCGTTTTGGGAAAGAAACCAGGTCCCTGTATTCAGATATTTGGGGGTGGACATGTCCCGATGGGTCTATGAAGGATGAGGTGAATCATAGAATTTAAGGGGAAAAAGGGGGGAGTGGTGCACTTGAGTCTGTGGGGACAAAGAACTTTTTCCATGGAAGAAGAGGGAAAAGAGTAAAATTATACCAAAACCCTTATATGGGTGTGAAGCATGGGTGAAAGTTGAACGAGGAGAAGGCTGGGGGTATGGAGATGTCATTTTAGGTCAGTTGGGGGGAATATAATGCAGAGTTTGGGGTTTAAAAAAAAGGAGGGGGGAACCCAAAAAAATTATCCAAAGGGGGAGGAGGGGTTGTTGAGGTGGTTCGGGCATGTGAAGAATGGAACGAAACAGAATGACCTGAGAGGTATAAATCTTGTGGGGGTAGGGGGGGCCTAGGAAAAGGGTTTGGGGGGATGGGGAAAAGAGGTTTGTGTGGGGGCGTTTCCCCGCATGCGGTGCGATTTGATAGGGGTAATGGAGACAAATGGTTTTTAATATTTCGGCTGTTGGGGGTGAGCAAATCATTTTTGAAGGGGTTCAGGGGAAAACCCGGGCCCGGGTTGAGTCCTGGAGATGGGAAGCAGTGTCTGCACCTGAAGGAGGGGGGTTTAAAGTTGCAGTTTTTTAACTGTAGTGTAAAGCATCCTTTGGCAAGACAGTGAGAGTGAATGATAAAAGTTTTTCTTTTTGGGGCCCCCCTGCCTTGGGGGGAATCGGGCCCATGTGTTAATAATAAAAAAAAATTTTTATAATAATTTGCAAAGAATAGAAATATTTTGGGTTTCTTTCCAAACTTTTTTGGCCTTTTTTTTTTTGGGCTTCATCTGTTTGGTAAAACCTGGGTTTTTTTCCCAAATTAGTCTTCTTGTCTAAAACTTTCCTTTGTTGATACTTTTTTTAAGCAGTTCAGTAACCTGTTTTCTTTTGTACCATTTCTGGGTTTCTTCAATGGTACATATTTAGTACAGACCTTGTATGCTTCTGTATTCAACTTCTCCAGGCACTGGTGAGAATTTAGGGTGTTGTCTGTTTTTAGGATATGTCTAATAGTTCTTGGTTTTTGTCCCAGTCAATTTTATTGTTAAAATTTAAATTTACTGAACAATCCTTCTCTTAATTTAAATGCTGTAGTTCCTAAACCCGAGTTAATACTTGTTTATATTTCTATGATGTGATCAGAGTATATTGTTTTGTGATTCTCTGATTAATTGCTTGTTGTTGGTGAGGATCAAATCCAGTGTATTTTCATTTCTAGTGGGATCATTTATTTGTTGGTTCATTGCAAACTTTTCACAAAGCCTCGTTAGTTCCCTGGTATGTACCTGTTGCCAGTGTGCTTCCCGAAGCTATTTCTGGGGTAATGTTGTGTTGAGCCATCTTTCATTTACATCTCTAAGGATGATATTTGGTGTGGGATTTTTCTAGCCTATCAAGACAGCTATCTTAAATTGATCTGCGAATTCCTCTTTCGTTGCTGTCAGTAGTTTATACACTGCCCCACTTTCATGTGTGAATGTTCATTTGCCTGCTATAACTTCATGCATCTATCTGTTCTCACTTGTACTGTTTCAGTGTACCAGTGGTTCTAAATCCCCGATGTTGGGTATGCAGCAGTTTTTCTGTAAAAATATCCTAGGTCATTAACCCTTTCAGGGTCCAGAGGCCAAATTTCAGTGTGAGCCCAGGGCCCAAGAATTTTTGAAAAAAAAATCGTACAGAATTAAAGATAATTTCTGTAGGTTATAAAACAAACAAAAAATTCCATCAGTACTAACCGAGATATAGAGGCGTGAATTTGACCCTCAATGACCGGGTGACGGAAACATCCGCGACTATCGTAAAGTCGCATTTTTTATTTTAAGTTTTTACTTTTTTTTTTTCTAATATTTTTTTCAAATAACTTTGTGGCCTGTGAACCAATATAATGTATAATTGTACACTCATTGTATTCAACACAATAACACACTAATTTATCATTACATTGCTTACAAAATTTGTTTACAACAAAAAACATGAAAAATATTGTATATTAGTAATGTTCTATTATGTATTTACATATGTACAGTCACTGGACATGTTCCTATAACTGCTGCAGTCTGTGGAAGTCTTTGAAACAAGGTATCATGCACAGTGGTGTCTTACATTCCTCGACATAAACCGGATTGTCTTTGCGTTTTTGGGCCATCATTTTGTTTGTCCACAGACACCTCTTCTGAGCCCATTTCTTCTTAGTTGCAGGAAGCTGTATTAGGAAGTGATCCCCTTTCCCCCGCCTCAAACGATTGGGTAATTGGTGATCAGTTTGTGGACGGTTTTGTATAGCAGGTGTTGTGACCTGGTACTTGATTACTAGTTGTCTGACGACAGATAAACAAAATTCACCATCCGGTTGTCTGTTGCCCGTCTTTATTTGGTACATATTATATGCACTGAGCATTGAAATGTCCATGAGATGGAAGAAAAGTTTCATGTACCACTTGTAACTTACAACACAATCGGCAATGCCAATCTGCATGTCACATTTGTCAACCAAACTCCTTTTTTATGTATAATCAATCGCTGTTGCTGGTTTTAGAATACATTCATTAGTCACTCTATCCACCTTGCCACTGTCTTTCATTTCGTTATGGTGAATGGATTAAACAATATGACCTCTCGTGACACCTCACCACTACAAGTGCCTGTGTTGAACCTGGGCATATGTTTACAATTTGAAGAAACTGTGCCACACACGTCTGTCATGTTCACTCACAAGAAGTCAGTAAGGGGCTTGTGTACCAGTTATCAGTAGATGTATGCCCCTTACCAAGATATGGTGCCATCATTGTTTTCACTACGTCACCTGAGATACCCAATAATATCCTGGATTTTTCAATGTTTGACTCCCGTGTATACAATTATGTCCAATACCAGGCCACTGTCACAGAACACAAACAGTTTTATACCAAAGCGTTTAATCTTGCTAGGGATATACTGCTTGAACGAAATCTGCCTTTGAACAAAATCAAAGACTGGTCAATTACAAGATTCTTGAATGGATAAAAGTACATGTTGAACTTTTGTTTCAAATACATAAAACATTTTTAATATTGTACAACCTGTCATTTCTGTCAGGCCTGGTTTTGTCAGGAAGTGCAACATACATAACAGTAGATAACTGTTCATTGGGATGATTTCACTGGAGGCCAGGGTAGAAATTAGCCGATCTGTGGACCAGTATGATTTTATATTATGCTTATAGACATGAGGCATAAGCATTATTGTTGCAAAAAACAAATACATTCCAGCTACAGTTGTCAAAGAATAGTTTAAAGAATTCCAGTTCATTTGCAGTGTTTCCAAGGAAACAAGATGGCAGGATTACACTTTGAGTGTCATCAAACTGATGGGGATTCGGAACAAAAATTTGGATTTTGCTGCCAATCCCAGATGTGGTTTGCTGGTGGATACTGGACATCATAAGCTGGTTGTGGTGTGGGGTGGATGATGCTCCACTTTTTCTTGGATCTGTTAAGTCAGCAGCTGGTTCCCAGCCTGGGCTGGTGCATCATGCTTTTGCCTGTGGCACCACTGCTATACCACCACCTATGGTTTATTCATACCAATTTAGCCACATCATCACTTTCACTGTCTATTCCAGGTGTAGGGCCAGGGATGTCTCCATCCTTGGAATTGCATATAGTACTACCTGAGCACATGCGGGGTTATATCCGACTCTTCACTGGTGAATATGATTCCTTACTATCACTACTTGAATGGTCATCAAGAGCAATAAAATCAAAGTTCGTCACTATCATCACCATAACTCAAGTCAGGCCTGGCCATGCGAAAATATTAGTTTTCTTTGTGACAAGGTACAACTGAACGTGACTTGAGATGCACCAGCACCCAAGTGGAAGGTTGTGGATCATCAGGATTTTCGGCACTATTTTTGATATCCTGATCATTGCTTTCGGTCACAAATTGATCAAAACCATATAATTCCTCTTCAGATCCACTTCCATCAGTATCAGAACTATCAGTTAGGAAGAGGCGTTTTCCCAATCCTCGGAGTGAACGTCCTTGCCGCGAGGCATGGTGAACAAAGCATACTGAGACGGTGTTCCCACAATGCCATGTGGGCCCCCCAGTTTTTTTGTTTACTGCACACACTGACCACGCAGACCCATTCTCTTAGATGTGGCCAACCAGCCTTCTCGCTAAATTTGAGGCTGCTAGAATTTTGGCGTAGTTCTCCCTTTGGACCCTGGCTTCAAAGCTGTAGAACTACGGGACGGACCCTGAAAGGGTTTACTAGACTCCAGTGTTTTGACAACAGAGTTGTATGTAATTCTCAATGCCCTCATGCACATTATGTCAGTGTCCACCTTGTCCTCGTTTTCTTCAGACTCCTACAGCTTGTTACAGGCTATCCAGAAATTTGACCTTAGCCCATTGTTCTTAGTATACAACTTTGTTTAAAGAAATGTAGTGTAACCACTTTTTTTGCTGGTCCCTGGACACCTAAATATTTGGGTAACAGTTTTGGTCACTCAGCATTTCATGACTTCCAGTTTTGCATAAGTATTCCTTTATCAGATTATATTTTGAGCAATCTCTTGACAGCTCTGCAACTGCTGGTAACAATGGTGGTCTGCGATTGACCTCTATAAATTATTTTGTTGACCCATGTTTGGATTTCTGGCAGTTGTCTTCCTGCATTTGTTTTTGTTTTTGAAGACTGCACTCTACCACCTTTTTTGGCCACATGCCCCTCACTTTTGAGACCAGCACTGCTCTGTGAGGACTGTTAGATTGCATCTTTTCCCCACTATATCTTAATAGATTATCCTCATTATCAGCGGGGGCACAGAATAATTCACTTACAACCTCTCCCCATCCCCCCACTTCTCCAACACATTTACTGTAACTAACTTCTTGCTGAAAGTCCCACCTTTAACTTTTTTTTTTTTAGCAGCCTAACTTATTGTACCAACTTTGATTTTAATTTACCTTGTGCTTTTGCACTCTGCCTTTCCCTTGATAACCCTTATCCTTGCCTGCTCCAGCCCTCCTGCCCCCTCACTTCCTCCTTACCTTTGCATATTCCTCCTAGCACATTCCTCCCTGCAGCATTTATTTCATAAAAAATATATAATTCTTCATCCCTTCAAAAATAACCCTCACAGGGAAAGAAACTTTGATGTCAAAATGTTGTCATATTTTTTCTCCTATTCGCAGGTTATTTATGTATTGTTCCAGCCCGTATTGTGCCTTTTGCCCTTTTCTTGTTCCTTACATTGTAGATGTGGTTGATTGTTAATTAACACCTCCATGTATCATCACCTTCCAGTACTATCACCATCTATCATCTTATAACACCTTAAATCATCACTCGGGAGATTCCAGTGGCATGGAGGAATTTTTCCCATGGGATCCAGCCTGTTTAAAAAATTCCCTATGTCATGTAGGGAAATTTTCCAAGTAGGAACCAGCCCTTTTTTTTTTTTCCAGCTTTAACTGGATCTTAATTTCTCCTTTCCTTCCTCTTTCCTTACATTCACCTCCTGCCATACTCTTACTCATTTACTTCGTTTCCCCTTTGGGGTTCCCAAAGATTCATTTTTGCTCCTTTTATCAAAGGCTACCATATATGCTTATTTTTCCTTTAACACTTACTTATTCTCATTCATCAACAATGTACATAGACAATCCCAAATCCTCATATGCAGTAGGGTACAAAGCTGTGTCTAGATAGTCCAATGACATTTATTAGAATCGACCAGCATTTACTCAGCAGAGTTGTATGCAGTACTTTTTGCAGTCGTATACATTTGCAACAATGTTAACTTCATCATATATTATTGTTTCAGACTCCCAAAGTGCATTATAAGTATCCAAAAATTTGATTCCCCATTTCTCATTGTCTTTGTATACCGCAATGGACATCTCATTCCTAGCACCGAAAAGAACTTTTTTCTGGGTTCCTGGATGCTCAGGGCAACAGAAATGCAGACAGCCTTTCAGTTTGCTGTTCACAACCTGCCAGCCTCCCACAAGGAAGTCTTTCAGACTATTTTCCAGTCTTTTAATTAAAAACTGATAACATCAGTGTTGGTTTGATTTAGAAGACAAATTATTTTCAATCTAACTGCACTTAGGTTCTTGGCAATTTGTCAGGTGTGAGGAAACTATGCTCGCGCAATTATGAATTGGACATACTATTTGACTCGCACAGATGCCACATGGGGGATGCCCAGTGTATTTTTGCAAGGGCTGCCAGGTGATTGAAGAGTTCATCACATATTAACTGCCCCTTTTATGAAAGAGGTGTTTTTGATGTCAATTTCCTGCCAATAACCCCTAGCTGGCCTTTGAAAAAACCCCCTGCCTTTAGCACAAACACATTTTTTAGTTTAACTGAAACTAACCTGTTGCACCAGCTATGAAAATTTTACATCCCAAAAACCCCTTAAAAATTCAATCCACCACTTGAAGCTAATCTTTTACTTTCTTTACAGATTTTTCTAGTTAAGGAAACACTGGGCCCATTGTGATATTCGGAGAGTTCGGGAAAGAGTTATGGCTTGTGGCCTATCAAAAACATCATTAAAGTGATCAATTTCTTGTTATATTGCACACTGAATGTGATAGTTTCCCCAGGTACATAATCAGACTCCTGCCTCAGAAAAATGCTGGGTTCTTCGGGAATTGAATATTTTCCTAATGAATGCAAATGCATTGAATGTTTGAATGAGAGCTTGAAATGTATCTTAACTGATCATTTAAATGATGCTATGGATGTTCGGCCCCTGAGCATTCTTCTGCCAAGCACCTGTATTGGGGGGAAGACTGAACAGTCCTAACTGAAGTTCTGTTGTCACTACTTCTTGTTTTGTTTTGTATTGTGCAAAACAAAATATACTTTATAGATATATATATATATTTTTAAAAATGTTTATTGCTGCAGCATCATCACTGTTTATAGGAATTGACAAAATTTTTTAAGGCCCAAAAACTTTTGAGCTGTTAATTTGAATTTGCTCATAATGCTCAGTTGTACATCCTTGGAATTACAAAAATTGACCATTGGTCAAAACCCTTTCATAGCTATTGTTTGCCTCTCATGAGGTTAATATATTTTAAGTCTTAGCAGTTTTGTAAAGTAAACAAAGTGATAATTTTTACCAATACTTCAGAAAAAGTCCCTAAGTGTGCTAAAAAGTTAGGAAAATATGCAACTGGATTTAGTATGCGGACAGGGACGTATTTTCCCATGTGATGCAACGATTTAACAAATATTGAAATTTAAAATATTATTATTGTTTAATGTTTTCTTTCTTTTATTAATTTGTCATAATGCAAAGTGTTATGGACATACATTTCTAATACAGTATATACTGTAACATTTTTTATTAAAATTTAAAGATACTGTAAGGGTTTTTAAAAAACTTAGCCATGGGTGCATAATGCAGCAAAACGAAAAATTCTTGCAATGTGAATTTGGGGCAGGATGTGCGACATAGTATTTGCTTTTAAAATGAGTCGGGATAAAGCTGTTGTTTAATTGTGTTCTTTTGGGTTTAGGTAACTGAAGAAAAGTTTGGCCAAAAAAAATGGGTTGTGGAAGTTGCTGGCATTAGTTGCAGGTGCATTTAAATTTCTCTAAAATTTTAGCTTGTACGGGGCAGGCATGGGAACTGATTTTTTTTTTTTTAATCTGACTTGTATGCTAATTTTGTATTCATAGACCTGTAGTCATAATTATTTCTTAAGAAATTAAAAACCTGGTAGATTAATTTTGTATAATTTATTATATAGGAACATTACATACAGTATTGCATGGGAAAAAAATATCACCACCTGTGTGAAATAGAAGGGATACTGTGAATGGAATGTTCCCATACCTGGCATGTATTTACACTTGTCATCTGCGGTTGGATGTTAACTTCCAAACGCTGTTTTTAATTATTGCAGTAAAAATTTACCTTTACATTTGATGGTTGGTGAATGATTGTGAGCCTCTGCTGCCCCTACACTACATTGATTATTACTACACCAAAGCTCGCATCCTCTTTATTTTATACTGTGATTGTTAAATCAGTTCAAAGTGGTTTCATGATTTTTAAGGTTAATTCATTACCTGTACATATCTGTAAAATACATCTTCAATGTGTTAGGTAATTAAGTCCTTCACAATTTTTTTTTTTTCATCAGAACACTTGCTGGCTGTTTCTTAATTTTAGTGGATGACTTTGTAATCTACTCTGTACTGTGAGCTACCATGGCAAACTATTGACCATTATTAAACTGTCCTAGTGAGGAGACTTGTCCTACTGTACTGAACATGGTTGTTAAGTGTAGTTGGCTGGGGCTAATTGTGGAAAAATAAATCCTTCAGGTTAGAAATCAAAACTTGGTTTTATTTATTGTATTGTTTAGAGTTTTTATTACAAAGTTATAGATGGACTTGGATTGGTAGTTTTCTGGTATACCAGTGAGTGACGATGGAGTTCACTGTACAGTTAAGTAGGTGTGGTTGCTATGGTTCCTGGTGTATAGCGATAACTTCAAGCTGGTTGTCATGGTTACCACATGCACCACATGTCATTTTTTCATATGGAAAAATTTAATCTAAATTTGTTAGGGAATATAGTTTACATGTATTGACTAAAATGTGGTAAGATCTGTATTATGTATTAAATTAATGAGCCTCTAATGTGGTCATTATTCTTGGATTTTTCTTTTGCGTGTGTGCTTGCTTGCTTTTTTACTTACACACACACACACACAACCTGTCAGGAAGACAGCAGCGAGTCATGGTACGTGGCGAGGTGTCAGAGTGGGGGCCGGTGACGAGTGGGGTTCCACAGGGGTCAGTCCTGGGACCAGTTCTGTTTCTGGTATTTGTGAACGAATGGCGGGAATAGACTCCAAAGTGTCCCTGTTTGCAGATGATGGAGGTTGATGAGAATAATTCAATCGGACGAGGGCCAGGCAGAACTACAAGGATCTGGGCACCTGCAAG
>WNWK01020916.1:0-34965 GCA_009830355.1 Cherax destructor | reverse complement strand
GCTGGGAGACTTCAGTAGTGTCAGCCTGAGCCGGGAGACTTCAGTAGTGTCAGCCTGAGCTGGGAGACTTCAGTAGTGTCAGCCTGAGCTGGGAGACTTCAGTAGTGTCAGCCTGAGCTGGGAGACTTCAGTAGTGTCAGCCTGAGCTTGGAGACTTCAGTAGTGTCAGCCTGAGCTGGGAGACTTCAGTAGTGTCAGCCTGAGCTGGGAGACTTCAGTAGTGTCAGCCTGAGCTGGGAGACTTCAGTAGTGTCAGCCTGAGCTGCGAGACTTCAGTAGTGTCAGCCTGAGCTGGGAGACTTCAGTAGTGTCAGCCTGAGCTGGGAGACTTCAGTAGTGTCAGCCTGAGCTGGGAGACTTCAGTAGTGTCAGCCTGAGCTGGGAGACTTCAGTAGTGTCAGCCTGAGCTGGGAGACTT
Source organism: Cherax destructor (assembly GCA_009830355.1). Taxonomy (NCBI): domain Eukaryota; kingdom Metazoa; phylum Arthropoda; class Malacostraca; order Decapoda; family Parastacidae; genus Cherax; species Cherax destructor. Next base: position 34,547 of record WNWK01020916.1, on the reverse strand, counting down.
CAGTAGTGTCATCCTGAGCTGCGAGACTTCAGTAGTGTCAGCCTGAGCTGGGAGACTTCAGTAGTGTCAGCCTGAGCTGGGATACTTCAGTAGTGTCAGCCTGAGCTGCGAGACTTCAGTAGTGTCAGCCTGAGCTGGGAGATTTCAGTAAGACAATGTCAAGTATTCCATCAATGGTTTATCAGCTACGTTTAAAAGATTCTTTGCAGCAGATCTGGAGTGAGGTGTTGGTGTGAGGTGTTGGAGTGAGGTGTTGGTGTGAGGTGTTGGTGTGAGGTGTTGGTGTGAGGTGTTGGTGTGAGGTGTTGGTGTGAGGTGTTGGTGTGAGGTGTTGGTGTGAGGTGTTGGTGTGAGGTGTTGGTGTGAGGTGTTGGTGTGAGGTGCTGGTGTGAGGTGTTGGTGTGAGGTGTTGGTGTGAGGTGTTGGTGTGAGGTGTTGGTGTGAGGTGGAGTGGTGGTGGATGGGGGATTTGTTGGGGAATTACGGTGGGGTGGTGAGGGACCCACGGTGGGGAATAATATTGAGGAAGTATGGGAGGGAGGAGGTAGGATAGTGTTGAATGTTGGGGCTGGCAGCGTTACATCAGCCCCACCACCACCAGTGTTCCGCCTTGTGTTGTGGAGTGTGGAGGTGTTGTTACTGTCTCTCACTATTGTCACGGCTGTCTTGTGTGGTGTCTCTCTACTGTCACGGCTGTCTTGTGTGGTGCCTCACTATTGTCACGGCTGTCTTGTGTGGTGTCTCTCTACTGTCACGGCTGTCTTGTGTGGTGTCTCACTATTGTCACGGCTGTCTTGTGTGGTGTCTCTCTACTGTCACGGCTGTCTTGTGTGGTGCCTCACTATTGTCACGTCTGTGTTGTGTAGTGTGTCCCACTAATGTCATGTCCATGTGTGTCACGGTCGTCAGGACAGTGTCACTGATGTCACGATCCTGTATGACACTACTCTCACGGCCGTGATATATATATATATATATATATATATATATATATATATATATATATATATATAATATTTCAAGGATCAGGTGTGTGAAGATGTAAGAGAATATCTATCTCTCACTCTCTCTTTCATATATATATATATATATATATATATATATATATATATATATATATATATATATATATATATATATATATATATATACGTATATGTTCTTGCCGAAAATTTGTGTATGCAATAATTTCAAAATATCATATATATATATATATATATATATATATATATATATATATATATATATATATATATATATATATATATATATATATATATATATATATATATATATATATATATGAGAGAGAGATTGAGAGATAGATATTCTCTTACATCTTACACACACCTGATCCCTTGAAATATTTTTACTAGCTCACCAGATGGTTTTAGAAACCCATTGTTTACTTTGTAAACCCTCTTAACTGGTCTTAGAACCCATTGTTTACTTTGTAAACCTTCTTAACTGGTCTTAGAACCTTTTATTTTGTAAACCTTCTTAGTCTTAGAACTAATTGTCTTTAAATGAACTTAGAACCCATTGTTTACCATTGTACACCTTTTTAAATGTCTTGAAACCAATTGTTTATGCTTTAACGCTTCCCCATGATTATAATAATTACCGTTGAACTTGACCAAATAGTCTCAGAACTCATTGTTTACGTTGAACCTGACCAACTGGTCTCAGAACTCATTGTTTACGTTGAACCTGACCAACTGGTCTCAGAACCATTGTTTACGTTGAACCTGACCAACTGGTCTCAGAACCATTGTTTACGTTGAACCTGACCAACTGGTCTCAGAACCATTGTTTACGTTGAACCTGACCAACTGGTCTCAGAACCATTGTTTACGTTGAACCTGACCAACTGGTCTCAGAACCATTGTTTACGTTGAACCTGACCAACTGGTCTCAGAACCATTGTTTACGTTGAACCTGACCAACTGGTCTCAGAACTCATTGTTTACGTTGAACCTGACCAACTGGTCTCAGAACTCATTGTTTACGTTGAACCTGACCAACTGGTCTCAGAACCATTGTTTACGTTGAACCTGACCAACTGGTCTCAGAACCATTGTTTACGTTGAACCTGACCAACTGGTCTCAGAACCATTGTTTACGTTGAACCTGACCAACTGGTCTCAGAACCATTGTTTACGTTGAACCTGACCAACTGGTCTCAGAACCATTGTTTACGTTGAACCTGACCAACTGGTCTCAGAACCATTGTTTACGTTGAACCTGACCAACTGGTCTCAGAACCATTGTTTACGTTGAACCTGACCAACTGGTCTCAGAACCATTGTTTACGTTAACTGACCAACTGGTCTCAAAACCATTGTTTACTGAACTGACCAACTGGTTCAGAACCATTGTTTACGTTGAACCTGACCAACTGGTGTCAGAACCATTGTTTACGTTGAACCTGACCAACTGGTCTCAGAACCATTGTTTACGTTGAACCTGACCAACTGGTCTCAGAACTCATTGTTTACGTTGAACCTGACCAACTGGTCTCAGAACCATTGTTTACGTTGAACCTGACCAACTGGTCTCAGAACCATTGTTTACGTTGAACCTGACCAACTGGTCTCAGAACCATTGTTTACGTTGAACCTGACCAACTGGTCTCAGAACCATTGTTTACGTTGAACCTGACCAACTGGTCTCAGAACCATTGTTTACGTTGAACCTGACCAACTGGTCTCAGAGCTCATTGTTTACGTTGAACCTGAAAAACTGGTCTCAGAACCATTGTTTACGTTGAACCTGACCAACTGGTCTCAGAACCATTGTTTACGTTGAACCTGACCAACTGGTCTCAGAACCATTGTTTACGTTTAACCTGACCAACTGGTCTCAGAACCATTGTTTACGTTGAACATGACCAACTGGTCTCAGAACCATTGTTTACGTTGAACCTGACCAACTGGTCTCAGAACCATTGTTTACGTTGAACCTGACCAACTGGTCTCAGAACTCATTGTTTACGTTGAACCTGACCAACTGGTCTCAGAACCATTGTTTACGTTGAACCTGACCAACTGGTCTCAGAACCATTGTTTACGTTGAACCTGACCAACTGGTCTCAGAACCATTGTTTACGTTGAACCTGACCAACTGGTCTCAGAACCATTGTTTACGTTGAACCTGACCAACTGGTCTCAGAACCATTGTTTACGTTGAACCTGACCAACTGGTCTCAGAACTCATTGTTTACGTTGAACCTGACCAACTGGTCTCAGAACCATTGTTTACGTTGAACCTGACCAACTGGTCTCAGAACCATTGTTTACGTTGAACCTGACCAACTGGTCTCAGAACCATTGTTTACGTTGAACCTGACCAACTGGTCTCAGAACCATTGTTTACGTTGAACCTGACCAACTGGTCTCAGAACCATTGTTTACGTTGAACCTGACCAACTGGTCTCAGAACCATTGCCGTTCATGCGAGTCGCAACAGATAAGTCGATACGGTTGTCAATAATTTAACAGAGTTCTCAGTGAGCAATATTGAAAACTTGTCAGTATTTCTCATTACTACTACCTCTCACCAGCAGGGCCACACTAGCAGGGCCACACTAGCAGGGCCACACTAGCAGGGCCACACTGGCACAGCCACACTAGCAGGGTCACACTGGCAGAATCACACTGGTACAGCCACACTAGCAGGGTCACACTGACAGGACCATATTAGCAGGGCCACACTATCAGGGTTACACTGGCAGGGTCACACTTTCAGGGACACACTAGCATTGCCACACTGGCAGGGTCACACTGGGAGGGCCACACTAGCAGGGTCACACTGGCAGGGCCATATTAGCATTGCCACACTGGCAGGACCACACTAGTATTGCCACATTGGCAGGGTCACACTAGCAGGGCCACACTGGCAGGCTACACTAGCACAGCCACACTGGCAGGGTCACACTGACACTGGCAGGGTTACACTAGTAGGGCCACAGCAGAACCACACTAGCTGGGGCACATTAGCAGGGCCACGCTGGCAGGACCACATTGGTAGGGCCACACTTGCAGTGCCACATTGGCAGGTTCACACTGGCAGGGCCACACTAGTAGAGCCACATTAGCAGGGCCACACTGGCAGGAGCACACCGGCAGGGTCACACTGGCTGGGCCCCACTGGCATTGCCACATTGGCTGGGCCCCACTGACAGGGCCACACTGGCTGAACCCACTCTCCCCAGCGTGCCACTCCTCTCTTAGGACATAAAGAATGGGGACATTGTCTCTTTCGTCTAAATTTCGTGACAGGACATGAATTGTGGATTGTGAAATACAGATTATGATTGGTTGTATTGGCTTCGTGAATATGATTTGTGCAATAGTAATAGATGGAGCGGTGACGATTGTAGTTGATAATTATAGTGTCATTCTGATGATGATAAATACGGTATATGCTTAAAGTACTAAGTAGATGGTTGTAGTGGTTAGTATATAAGCACTGATCGTTTCACTACTGGCATAGTTGTGTTATATTGTCTGGGCTGACCACCTGTTGTGGTGGTAGTGGGATACCGCAGCAGTCACTGTATGTGTGGGAAGACTGGTCAGTCAGCTACAGGTGTGGGAAGACTGGTCAGTCAGCTACAGGTGTGGGAAGACTGGTCTGTCAGCTACAGGTGTGGGAAGACTGGTCTGTCAGCTACAGGTGTGGGAAGACTGGTCTGTCAGCTACAGGTGTGGGAAGACTGGTCTCAGCTACAGGTGTGGGAAGACTGGTCTGTCAGCTACAGGTGTGGGAAGACTGGTCTGTCAGCTACAGGTGTGGGAAGACTGGTCTGTCAGGTACAGGTGTGGAAATATTGGTCCACGTGCGACAGGTGTAATGAAACACTAAGAGGACCTCTGCAACAGGTGCAAAGAAGTGGTTGGTGAGCAACATTTAAGATAACAGTAGAGTCTGGGGTGGAAAACTACAAGGAGGCGCTGTTGCAACACTTGCAACATAACGATGCAACAGTGTGCAACACAGTATTTCTAGTGACTCAGAGGAAAGCCCAGAGTTCTGGCGCGCGCTCTATATCTATTCTCGATTCCGTCCCCCTCAAGGGCTCTTGATCTAGGGAATTGGATCTTTGCTCCAGTTACCTGAATTAAGTCTGGATACCTTCTATATCATCCTCCCTCACAGGCGCTGTATAATCCTACGGGTTTAGCGCTTCCCATGATTATAATAATCCTTTCCGTCACTCTCTGCGAGTGATTTAAACTTAAATCTACCACTAAAGTGTACCCCACTACAAGGTCTCAGACCAGATCTCCTGGTTAATGACCTGATCAAACAGATGGTTGGTACTCGATGAAGGCAGTACGACGGTTAATCAGGAATTGTCAGGAGGAACTTTTAAGATTCTTGAAGACAGTTATGGGTCTTGTTTTTGAAGGAGGAGTTGAAAGGTTTAGGATCCAATATTTAGTTAACTCTTAGTTTACTTATTGTACTCCTCTTTGTATTATGGGTGTTCTACAGCTACCAAGTCTCGTGCTTTGGTAAGGAGTAATTCCAGTGTGTAGAATTGGTCCCTCCGCCATCTTCTACGTGTGTGTGTGTTTATGTATCTTTCTCACCTTGGCTCCCAGGTAGTACAATCTAAGGGAATACAACAGTTGCTGATATGTGTACGTGAAGTAACATAGTAGATGATACAGTGTAGTGATCGACACAGTGGTACAGTGTAGTGACTGACACAGTGTGACAATCTTTACCGTGAGGAATATTCATGAGAGACAGCCCCGTCACTTGGCCCCAGAAGTCCTGACGCCCGAGGAGGAAGAGGAGGAGGAGGAGGAGAAGGAGAAGGAGGGGGAGGAGGAGAACGACAAGGCCAACTTGTAGTGGATGAGTGGGGAACATCATCCACAAACTGGCTGTCACCCACTCCCGTCCCCCGTCCAGGGTAGGACGAACCCCGCCTGTCCACCACTCCCGCTCCTCCTCCAGGGTCGGTCCATATACTCCCAAGGTAGGTAACTACTCCAGCCATTTCCAGGTTTGCTCCCTCCACCCACAAGATGGTGGAGGTATTCCTGATTATATATAAAATATATATATATATATATATATATATATATATATATATATATATATATATATATATGGGTGGTGGCAGTATTCCTGATTATATATATATATATATATATATATATATATATATATATATATATATATATATATATATATATATATATATGGGTGTTTTACACCTACCAAGTCTCGTGCTTTGGTAAGGAGTAATTCCAGTGTGTAGAATTGGTCCCTCCACCATATATATATATATATATATATATATATATATATATATATATATATATATATATATATATATATATATATATATATATATATATATATATATACAGTGGTACCTCGGTATACGTCCGCTTTGGGATAAGTCCAACTTGGTATACGTTCTGTTTTAACGCGAAAATTTTTGTTTGGTATACGACTCGCGTGCTAGAACTTGTATGGGTCAAAATGACACGACTCCTCTCATTCAGCCCATGGATCAGCAGGTCATCAGTAATTTCAAGAAACTACACTAAAGCACTATTCCAGAGGTGCTTTGAAGTGACCTCTGACACAGAGTTAACCCTGAGAGAGTTTTGGAAAGATCACTTTACTATCGCCCATTGCATAACTCTCATTGACAAAGCCTGGCAGGAAGTTTCATACAGAACAATGAACTCTGCTTGGAGGAATTTGTGGCCAGAAGCAGTGGCTGAAAGGGACTTTGAGGCTGTGTCTATAGTGGAGGATATTGTCTCTCTGGGCAGGTCCATGGGTCTGGGTCTGGATGTGAGTGATGGTGACTTGGAGGAGTTAGTGGAGAGGCACAGGGAAGAGCTGACCATTGAGGAGCTGCAGGAACTTGAGAAGGAGGAGCACAAGACTATGATGGATGCAGTCTCTTCAGGCTTGGAAGAGGAGATAGAGGAAGCCCCTACTTCATTAATCATGGAAATTTTAGCCAAATGGATGGACGTCAAAAACTTTGCAGAGAAGTACCACCCCAACAAAACCCAAACAAGCCGTAATGGCATTGTCTGGAATGACCAGACAATGTCACATTTCCGAAACATCCTGAGGAGAAGGCAGTAGCAAAGTTCTTTGGACAGATTTTTAGTAAAAGTCAAACCTGGTGAGCTTCAACCAGGTCCAAATAGGAAAAAGAGACAGAAAAGAAGAGGGGACTCTCTTTCCAAACAATAACATTTCCTCCTCCTCTCTTCTCAGCACTATCCTAGTAGACACTCGACTCTTTTCAGCAAAGTGAGGTTAAATTTGCATTTATTTCATCTAATTCTTTTGTATTTATGTATGTATTTTATTATTAAGCAGTGTTTAAATTATATATTTTAGTATTAAGCAGTGTTTAAATTAGTTTATACAACCCCATCAATGTATAATATGCCAATAACAATAGGATTTTTTTTCATGGGAACGGATTAATCGTTTTCCCTATATTTCTTATGGGAAAATTCGTTTGGTATACATCCAAGGTCCTGGAACGGATTAAGGACATATACCGAAGTACCTGGGAGTGGTAATGTCTGAGGATCTCACTTTCAAGGATCACAACAGTGCCACGATCACAACTGCAAAGAAAATGATAGGATGGATAATGAGAACGTTCAAAACAAGAGATGCCAAGCCAATGATGATCCTTTTCAAATCACTTGTTCTCTCTAGGCTGGAATACTGCTGTACATTAACATCTCCGTTCAAAGCAGGTGAAATTGCAGATCTAGAGAATGTACAGAGAACCTTTACTGCACATATAAGTTCCATAAAAAACCTCAACTACTGGGAACACTTGGAAGCACTTGACTTGTACTCGCTGGAACGCAGGCGAGAGAGATGTCATAATCTACACTTGGAAAATCCTAGAAGGAATGGTCCCGAATCTGCACACAGAAATCACTCCCTACGAAAGTGAAAGATTGGGCAGGCGATGCAAAATACCCCCATTGAAAATTAGGGGCGCCATTGGTACACTAAGAGAAAACGCCATACGTGTCCGGGGCCCAAGACTGTTCAACAGCCTCCCACCAAGCATAAGGGGAATTACCAATAGACCCCTGGCTGCCTTCAAGCGGGAGCTGGACAGATACTTAAAGTCGGTGCCGGATCAGCCGGGCTGTGGTTCGTACGTTGGACTACGTGCGGCCAGCAGTAACAGCCTGGTTGATCAGGCCCTGATCCACCGGGAGGCCTGGTCGTGGACCGGGCCGCGGGGGCGTTGATCCCCTGAGTACCCTCCAGGTAGACTCCATGTAGACCACTGTATATATATATATATATATATATATATATATATATATATATATATATATATATATATATATATATATATATATATAATCACAATAGGTGGGTGTTTGATAGAACCGAAAAAATGTGTGTTAAGAGTTTGTTTGTTGGACTGGACGATTGTTATTGTGCAATATGACTGTTTTTTTAAGATAATGTTTTTGTAAAGGTGTCTCGTAGCTCGATTGACAGCGCTGTCAACTCACACACTGAGGTCTAGGGGTCGATCCCCGGTACGGATGGAAACATTAGGGCGTGTTTCTTTAAGATACCTGCTGTCCCCGTTCACCTAGCAGTAAAATGTATACCTGGGTGTTAGTGGACTGGTGTGGGTCGCATCCTGGGACAAAATTGATTTAATTTGCGGGAAATGCTCAGCATAACAAGGGTCTTTCTATATAGTAGTATGTCACTGGTGTCAGCTATGGTCTGTATACCTTGTACATGTACTTCTAGAAATAAAGATTATTATTATTATAAGATTGTTTTTGTGAGTTTCTTCTTGTGAAAGAATGTGCTTTTATATGGAGCTATTCTGTAAGACGATTTTTTTTAATGTAAGAAGATTTTTTTGGGTAAGATGTCTGCCAAGAGCGTTTTGGCAAGACCAAAGTTCATTTTAAATATTTTTATGTAAGAAACGTTTTTTCGTAAGTGTTTTGTTATAATAATCTGATTTCATAAAAGAAGACAGTGTATGCAAGGCTTGTTTGTTGTATTTAAAGAAGATAGCGTGTATGCAAGGCTTGTATGCAAGGACTATCCCGAAAATTAATTTGAGGAATAAAATGATAGGCATAAAATATATATAATAGGAAAACGATTTAAAGAATAGTATATATATATATATATATATATATATATATATATATATATATATATATATATATATATATCATTACATTGGCAATATTACTAATATTTTGTATGCGTATATACATGAGAGTATATTGGCAAGAAATATTGTAGAACTTGTGAGTACTCACCGAAAATGTCTGTTGATAAGAAATACTATTTTTGCGTAATTAGTTGTGTTTATCATGGAGAAAAAACAAAAGAAGTTAACCAGAGTGTTGCAGTGTGTGAAGGACAGGCAGTCGTGGGAGTGGCTGTTGCAGGAGGGTCACCATGGCTCTCTTGCACCTGCACAAAACCACCCAAGATTAATTAAAGTTCTAAATTATGGATTTTTGTAAACATTAACTGTAAAAATAGTGAATGTTTACAAGTGTGAGAGTACAGATGTGAGGGTACAGGTGTGGCAGTACAGATGTGAGTACTGGTACAGATGTGTGTTTACAGTGGTACAATGATATACAGGTACATACAGTGAATTATTCATTAAGCTGCTAGCAGTGCCGCGTCAATTCTCCACCGTCATATATCTAACCTTTGTTATATAAGATAAGAACACCAGAGTTATGACTGCCTACCTAAACTAATGCTGTTTCTTACCTCTTTGACCCCATCCTTACCCTCACATCCTACCCCACCACCCCTGTCTGGCTCTCTCTCTCTCTCTCTCCCTCTCTGAGCAAAGGCGCTCCCTGTGATCGAAACTGCTTGGACCTCCTCGTTTCTGCAACATTGCAAGTTACTGATGTGTTGATTGCAACATAAAAGGCCTAGAGCTATTATTCACCTCCCGTGGTTGTTTTGCATCATGTATCGCTTGTTCGCGATATATATATATATATATATATATATATATATATGCAAGAAAACTACTATGAAAAAATAGAAGAATTCCAAGCGCTTTCGTGACTACTCACATTATCAAGCGCTTGGAATTCTTCTATTTTTCATAGTGGTTTTCTTGCATATTTTGATATCACCTGTTTACTGTGATCTTTTTGCATATATATATATATATATATATATATATATATATATATATATATATATATATATATATATATATAATATATATATATATATATATATACATATATATATATATATATATACTATATATATATATATATATATATATATATATATATATATATATATATATATATGTGTGTGTAGGGCAAGGAGGAATAACATCTTGTAGGAGTGTGGAAGAGCCAGTTGTGGGTGTAGGGGAAGTTCGTGAGGCAGTGGGTAGAATGAAAGGGGGTAAGGCAGCTGGGATTGATGGGATAAAGATAGAAATGTTAAAAGCAGGTGGGGATATAATTTTGGAGTGGTTGGTGCTATTATTTAATAAATGTATGGAAGAGGGTAAGGTACCTAGGGATTGGCAGAGAGCGTGTATTGTTCCTTTGTATAAAGGCAAAGGGGACAAAAGAGAGTGCAAAAATTATAGGGGAATAAGTCTGTTGAGTGTACCTGGTAAAGTGTATGGTAGAGTTATTATTGAAAGAATTAAGAGTAAAACAGAAAGCAGGATAGCAGATGAACAAGGGGCTTTAGGAAAGGTAGGGGTGTGTAGACCAAGTGTTTACAGTGAAACATATAGGTGAACAGTATTTGGATAAGGGTAAAGATGTTTTTGTGGCATTTATGGATTTGGAAAAGGCGTATGATAGGGTAGATAGGGGGCAATGTGGCAGATGTTGCAGGTGTATGGAATAGGAGGAAGGTTACTGAAAGCAGTGAAGAGTTTTTATGAGGATAGTGAGGCTCAGGTTAGAGTGTGTAGGAGGGAAGGGGACTATTTCCCAGTAAAAGTGGGCCTTAGACAAGGATGTGTGATGTCACCGTGGTTGTTCAATATATTTATAGATGGGGTTGTAAGAGAAGTGAATGCGAGGGTCTTGGCAAGAGGTGTTGGGCTAAAAGATAAAGAAGCAAATACAAAGTGGAGTTGTCACAGTTGCTTTTGCTGATGACACTGTGCTTTTGGGAGATTCTGAAGAGAAGCTGCAGAGGTTGGTGGATGAATTTGGTAGGGTGTGTAAAAGAAGAAAATTGAAAGTGAATATAGGAAAGAGTAAGGTGATGAGGATAACAAAAGAATAGGTGACGAAAGATTGGATATCAGATTGGAGGGAGAGAGTATGGAGGAGGTGAATGTATTCAGATATTTGGGAGTGGACATGTCGGCGGATGGGTCTATGAAGGATGAGGTGAATCATAGAATTGATGAGGGAAAAGGGTGAGTGGAGCACTTCGGAGTCTGTGGAGACAAAGAACCTTGTCCATGGAAGTAAAGAGGGAATGTATGAGAGTATAGTTATACCAACGCTCTTATATGGGTGTGAAGCATGGGTGATGAATGTTGCAACGAGGAGAAGGCTGGAGGCAGTGGAGATGTCATGTCTGAGGTCAATGTGTGGTGTGAATATAATGCAGAGAATTCGGAGTTTTGAAATTAGGAGGAGGTGCGGGATCGCCAAAACGATTGTCCAGAGAGCTGAGGAGGGGTTGTTGAGGTGGTTTGGACATGTAGAGAGAATGGAACGAGACAGAGTGACTTCGAGAGTGTATAAATCTGTAGTGGAGGGAAGGCGGGGTAGGGGTCGGCCTAGGAAAGGTTGGAGGAGGGGTAAAGGAAGTTTTGTGTGCGAGGGCTTGGACTTCCAGCAAGCATGTGTGAGCGTATTTGATAGGAGTGAATGGAGGCATATGGTTTTTAATACTTGACGTGCTGTTGGAGTGTGAGCAAAGTAACATTTATGAAGGGATTCAGGGAAACCGGCAGGCCGGACTTGAGTTCTGGAGATGGGAAGTACAGTGCCGGCACTCTGAAGGAGGGGTGTTAATGTTGCAGTTTTATAACTGTAGTGTAAAGCACCCTTCTGGCAAGACAGTGATGGAGTGAATGATGATGAAAGTTTTTCTTTTCGGGCCACCCTGCCTTGGTGGGAATCGGCCGATGTGTTAAAAAAAAAAAAAAATATATATATATATATATATATATATATATATATATATATATATATATATATATATATATATATATATATATATATGCATACATATACATATATTATAATGTTGTTCTAGGCCTTCCACGCTGCAATTGCAAACTCTTCTTCAGGAGCAATGTAATGAAATGAATGGCCCAGCAGGTGTGTGCCAAGACAATCCAGCAGGACTGCTGGCAGGTGTCTCAAAACAGTTCAGCAGGACTGCTGGGAGAGGCGTCGCCTGCTTCATTACTTCTTTATGAAGGTCTTAAAATAGTCGCAGCTAAGCTCTACCGTGTTTACCTGCGTCCCGGAGTAGCGGTCCAGCTTCAAGGTTAGGACCAGGTGTACGGCAGGGTACGGTATAGCGGTCCATCTTCAAGGTCAGGATTAGGTGTACGGACGCCAGTTCGTCCTTACTTTCACTCCCTGGATGGCCCGTAATCCTAGATACCTGTGTGCACACTTCAAGAATGCTAGATGCTTGTGTTTACACTTGAAGTGTATCATTCTGCTAGAGGAGACTGACTGTGGTAGCCCTCTAGCGGAGCACCAGGATAACAACCCGTCCCTCCTCGATAGATAAGGTCAGGATAGACTGGTTGAAGGTCTGAAGGATGCAGATACTTTCATCACAAGGGTTGAGACGAGAAGAGAAAGTGTCAGGACTCGACCCAGCTACAGGATAGATATGTCAGGGTAGTTATGCTGGTGCCTAGTCCAACTTCAGGGTATCTTGGCTTGTGTTTGGTCCTGGCTCAGGCTATGGGGTGGAGATAAATGGTATAAAATACCGACACGATGGAAAAAAGACAAATGAAGTATAATGCGATCCTTTATTGACTACGTTTCGCTCACACAGATCTACCTGGGTCAAGAGTACATGAGTATATATAGTGTGGAGAGTCAGGTGGAGAATGTTGGGTGGGTTGTATTTGAGACGGACCTGCACCATCTGTCTCAAATACAACCCACCCAACATTCTCCACCTGACTCTCCACACTATATATACGTACTCATGTACTCTTGACCCAGGTAGATCTGTTTGTGGCTTGATAAAGCCCACTGTGTGGGCGAAATGTAGTCAATAAAAGATCGCATTATACTGCATTTGTGTTTAATTTTACCATCGAGTCAGTATTTTATACCTTATATCTCCATAGCACACAAAGAGCGTGAAGACACTAGACAAAGCTCAAAGACTGCCAACTAGACTTGTCCTGGAGCTGAGAAAATTGCCGAGAGACTAGAGTAACCGAACCCTGACGACTCTCCGGTAAAGGAGAGACATGATTAAGACGTATAAAATCCAAGGAGGTGTTGACGAGAGGTGAGAAGCAGAGCTAAGGAGGCACAGATGCAAGCTGATGTCGCACGAACGCTAAAACATGGATAAGAGCATTATTATATTTGCAGGAAAGCGCCGTAAGTGGATAAGTAGAATACACTACTTGACGAAGTGTTGGAAGCATACTTCATCACAGCTTCAAGAACAGGAATGACAGAGCTTATGGTAGCGACAGCAACGAAATAAAGTCAGTTGAGCAAATGAAATCTTTGGCCTACAGATGGCTCCAACTTCATCCTGTTCCAGATCGGATATCTCTTAACAAAAAGGCTTTCAAATGAGCTGATGTAAGTAAGAGATCTTAGCTTGCAAATAAAAATAGGAACCCTAAACCTAACCTTATAAAAACCTGTAAAGAGAGAGAGAGAGATAACAAAGATGTTTGCTGGCCCTGGAAAGTGTTACGGTACATCCTCTCAAGTGGTCACAGGTAACGGTACTGCATCCCGAGACTTCACCTTAGTAATAAGTGTATTCAGCCACAGGAACACAAATACACTTACATAAATTATCATACATAGCAGCATATGTGTAGATTACCCAGGATTACCCTAAAAGTCAAACTGAATGATTTACATTGGGGTCCTTATAATAACTTATTTAAACCTTGAAAGTAACTATGTGAAAAGTAGTTACAGTTAAAGGAGATATACTAGGAATAAGGTAAACTGAGTTATTTACATCAATATTAAAGAGAGGATCAGTAACAGGTACATGTATGTCAGTTATACTTTGTTACCATTCCATGTTAGATCAACGCTGCTCCGTAACTCAGACAACATTATTAACACAATCTCACTCCCTCATACATAACTACACAACATTATTAACACACTCTCACTCCCTCATACATAACTACACAACATTATTAACACAATCTCACTCCCTCATACATAACTACACAACATTATTAACACACTCTCACTCAGACAACATTATTAACACAATCTCACTCCCTCATACATAACTACACAACATTATTAACACACTCTCACTCCCTCATACATAACTACACAACATTATTAACACAATCTCACTCCCTCATACATAACTACACAACATTATTAACACAATCTCATTCCCTCATACATAACTACACAACATTATCAACATAATCTCACTCCCTCATACATAACTACACAACGTCTTCAATAATTAGTCACGCCACTAATAATAATCACAACTTTTCGTTTCGTGCACAAATAAAGTGTGTTAAGGACGTTAATATATGACAGCAAAGTAATAATTAAGAATATTCTGGAGGAGAGACATGTAAGTGAATCAGTTGATACGTTTATTTCCTTCAGATGCAACAAGCGACGACTAGAAGCTGGTTGTGAACGTGTCCAGACATGTGTCAGACCGCATGTTTAATTTCTCCATCTTTGTTTACTTCCTCTAAGTTGCTCCAGCCTCAGTCACTTGACCACTTTAATCCCACTTTTTTCTAGTTTCTGAATTAATGTTAGGTGAGGTAGAGTATCAGGTCATATAATGTTAATAAACATACAGGTCACTCAGCACTGCCCTTCCTCTAGTTCTCTCCCACAACTCCAGATTATTTACCCAGGATTTCCTGTCCCTAAAACCGATTTTTTGTTATCTTCTCTACAGTGTTCCATTAACCTTTGTTGTGTGTGTGTCTGTGTGTCTGTGTGTCTGTGTGTACTCACCTAATTGTGGTTGCAGGGGTCGAGACTCAGCTCCTGGCCCCGCCTCTTCGCTGTCTGCTACTGGGTCTCTGCTCTCCCTGCTCCATGAGCTTTATCATACCTTGTCTTAAAACTATGTATGGTTCCTGCCTCCACTATATCTTTCTCTAGTCCATTCCACTTCCTGACTACTCTGTGGCTGAAGAAATGTTTCCTGACATCCCTTTGACTCATCTGAGTCTTCAGCTTCCAGTTGTGTCCCCTTGTTTCCGTGTTTCCTCTCTGAAACAACCTGTCACTATCTACCTTGTCAATTCCCCGCAGTATTTTGTATGTCGTTATCATGTCTCCTCTGACCCTTCTTTCCTCCAGTGTTGTTAGTCCTATTTCCTCAACCTTTCTTCATAAGACAGACCCTGAGTTGTGGAACTAACCTTGTCGCAAACCTTTGCACTTTCTCTAGTTTCCTTACGTGCTTGACCAGGTGTGGGTTCCAGACTGGTGCTGCATATTCTAGTATGGGCCTGACGTACACGGTATACAGTGTCTTGAACGATTCCTTGTTAAGGTAACGGAACGCTAATCTAAGGTTTGCCAGACGCCCATATGCTGCCGCAGTTATCTGGTTGATGTGTGCCTCCGGAGACGTGCTAGGCGTTATACTCACTCCAAGGTCTTTCTCCTTTGCCGAGGTTTGTAGCCTTTGTCCGCCTAGCTTGTACTCTGTCAGCGGTCTTCTTTGCCCTTCTCCGATCCTCATGACTTTGCATTTGGAGGGATTGAATTCGAGAAGCCAGTTGCTAGACCAGATGTCGAGCTTGTCCAGGTCTGTTTGCAGCCCTGCCTGGTCCTCTTCCGATGTGATTCTCCTCATTATTTTCACATCATCCGCGAATAGAGACACTTCTGATTCTATCCCGTCCGTCATGTCATTTACATATACCAGGAATAACACTGGTCCTAGGACTGACCCCTGCGGTACACCGCTCGTCACAGGCGCCCACTGTGATACCTCACCACGCACCATGACCCGTTGTTACCTCCCTTTGAGGTATTCCCTGATCCATTCCAGTGCCCTTCCTGTTATACCTGCTTGTTCTTCCAACTTCTTTACTAATCTCATGTGAGGAACTGTGTCGAAGGCCTTCCTGCAGTCCAGGAAAATGCAATCAACCCACCCTTCTCTCTCCTGCCTTACCTCTGTTACTTTATCATAGAACTCTAGGAGGTTTGTTACACAGGATTTGCCTTCCCGGAATCCATGCTGTCTGGTGTTTATTATCCTGTTCCGCTCAAGGTGTTCCACTATTCTTTTCCTGATGATTTTCTCCAGGACTTTGCACACTATACATGTAAGTGACACCGGTCTATAGCTTAGTGCCTCTTTTCTGTCTCCTTTTTTAAAAATGGGGACTACGTTGGCCTTCTTCCATACCTCAGGTAGCTGCCCAGTTTCAAGGGATGTGTTGAATATTATGGTAAGTGGCACACTCAGTACCTCAGCTCCTTCCCGAAGAACCCACGGGGAGATATTGTCCGGACCCATCGCCTTTGAGGTATCGAGGTCACTGAGTAACTGCTTCACTTCCTCCTCAGTTGTGTGTGTGTGTGTGTGTGTGTGTGTGTGTGTGTGTGTCTGTGTGTGTGTGTGTGTCTGTGTGTGTGTGTGTCTGTGTGTGTGTGTGCGTGCGTGTGTGTGTGAACGCTCGTATTTGTGTGTAAATATGTAAGTATGTACGAATGCATTTATGTAAGCATTAATATACTCACAGAGTTGTATTCGCGTAAGCTGAACGTCAGCTCCTGGTCCCTACTTCTTAAATTACAATCAACCAGTATAACTGACAACTCATGTCCTCTTTGGCCCTGTCCTACCTACTCTTAAAACTGCGTGTAAAACTCGCCTCGGGTACTTTCTCATCCAGTTCGTCCCACTACACTGAGAATGAACAAAATATTCTGTCACCATCACTCCTGTACCTCGCATTTCTGACAGTCCGTCCCGGTCCTCGGGGTATCTTGTACGTCGTGATCATGTCTTCTCTGGTTTTATCTCATAATATCAATAGGTTCAGTTGGTCTCATCTCATAGCTGGTTTGCCTCAGCTTCGAGACTAGTCTTGTTGCAAGCCTTTGAACTTTCTCAGGTTGTCGATTTGTTTCACCATGTGTGGGCTCCATGCTGGTGCTGTGGGCTCCATGCTGGTGCTGTGGGCTCCATGCTGGTGCTGTGGGCTCCATACTGGTGCTGTGGGCTCCATGCTGGTGCTGTGGGCTCCATGCTGGTGCTGTGGGCTCCATGCTGGCGCTGTGGGCTCCATGCTGGTGCTGTGGGCTCCATGTTGGTGCTGTGGGCTCCATGCTGGTGGTGTGGGCGCCATGCTGGCGCTGTGGGCTCCATGCTGGTGCTGTGGGCTCCATGCTGGTGCTGTGGGCTCCATGCTGCTGCTGTGGGCTCCATACTGGTGCTGTGGGCTCCATGTTGGTGTTATGGGATCCATGTTGGTGGTTTACCTGGAGTTTACCTGGAGAGAATTCCAGGGGTCAACGCCCCCGCGGCCCGGTCTGTGACCAGGCCTCATGTTGGACCAGAGCCTGATCAACCAGGCTGTTACTGCTGGCCGCACGCAGTCCAACGTACGAACCACAGCTTGGCTGGTCAGGTACCGACTTTAGGTGCCTGTCCAGTGCCTGCTTGAAGACAGCCAGGGGTTTGTTGGTAATCCCCCTGATGTATGCTGGGAGGCAGTTGAACAATCTTGGGCCCCTGACACTTATTGTGTTGTCCCTCAACGTGCTAGTGGCACCCCTGCTCTTCATTGGGGGGATGTTACATCGCCTGCCGAGTCTTTTGCTTTCGTAGGGAGTGATTTTTGTGTGC
Source organism: Cherax destructor (assembly GCA_009830355.1). NCBI lineage: Eukaryota > Metazoa > Arthropoda > Malacostraca > Decapoda > Parastacidae > Cherax > Cherax destructor. The sequence continues at coordinate 16,469 of WNWK01020916.1, read as the reverse complement.
AAGTTTGGTACTAAGCCCTCGAGAATTTTCCACGTGTATATAATAATGTATCTCTCCCGCCTGCGTTCTAGAGTACAGGTTTAGGAACTTCAAGCGTTCCCAGTAATTGAGGTGGTTTATCGCAGTTATGCGTGCCGTGAAGGTTCTCTGCACATTTTCAAGGTCAGCAATTTCACCCGCCTTGAAAGGTGCAGTTAGTGTGCAGCAATATTCCAGCCTAGATAGAACAAGCGATCTGTAAAGTGTCAACATGGGCTTTGCATCCCTGGTTTTGAAGGTTCTCATTATCCATCCTGTCATTTTTCTAGCAGATGCGATTGCTACGGTGTTATGGTCCTTGAAGGTGAGATCCTCTGACATGATCACTCCCAGGTCTTTGACATTAGTTTTTCGCTCTATTGTGTGGTTGGAATTAGTTTTGTACTCCGATGAGATTTTAATTTCTTCACGTTTTCCGTATCTGAGTAATTGAAATTTCTCATCATTGAACTTCATATTGTTTTCTGCAGCCCATTTAAAGATTTGGTTTATGTCTGCTTGGAGTCTTGCAGTGTCTTCAATGGTGGACACTGTCATACAGATTCGGGTGTCATCTGCAAAGGAAGACACGGCACTGTGGCTTATATCCCTGTCTATGTCCGATATGAGGATGAGGAACAGGATGGGAGCGAGTACTGTGCCTTGTGGAACAGAGCTTTTCACAGTAGCTGCCTCAGACTTTACTCTGTTGACTACTACTCTTTGTGTTCTACTTGTTAGGAAATTATAGATCCATCTACCAACTTTTCCTGTTATTCCTTTATCACGCATTTTGTGTGCTATTACCCCATGGTCACACTTGTCAAAGGCTTTTGCAAAGTCTGTATATATAACATCTGCATTCTGTTTGTCTTCTAGAGCTGTTTGTCTTCTAGAGCTGTGGGTTCCATGTTGGTGCTGTGGGTTCCATGTTGGTGCTGTGGGCTCCATGTTGGTTCTGTGGGCTCCATGTTAGTTCTGTAGGCTCCATGTTGGTTTTGTGGGCTCCATGCTGGTGCTGTGGGCTCCATGTTGGTTCTGTAGGCTCAATGTTGGTTTTGTGGGCTCCATGTTGATGCTGTGGGCTCCAGATCTGAAAACCACAATCTGGTTGTGCAGAGGCAGGTGGTGCTTACAAGCCTCTCTCTATACTGCATGTGATACGAAATCGTGGCTCTGTGGACTAGGATCTCGCTGTAATACGCACTTAACAGTCATGCACACATCGCCGGAAAGCAGACGCATGCACGAACACAGTCACGTTGGAAAACGAACAATCGCAAGAGGCCGTAACGCACGACCATTGGAGAACGTATGGACAACAGGGCACGCAACCTTGAGAGCGTACGCATCGTAAAACGCACGCACGCACGCATATAAAACTAGGACGCATAGATAGCAGTCACAGGAAATACCTTTCTCTTGAGTGGAACGCACTAGATGAAGAGGTGGTGCCGGCAAGTACTATTCACAGCTTTAAGACAAGGTATAATCGCGATCTGCAGCTCAAAAATTAATGTACCCTGTCGATGTGAGCCGAGAGGCGGGGCCAGGAGCTATGAACTGACGCCTGCAAACACTACGTAATACACAAATAACCCGCACATAGGCGAGAGAGGAGCTTACGACGACGTTTCGGTCTGACTTGGACCATTTACAAAGTTACACCTAAGTACAACTAGGCGAGTACTATCGAGTACAACTAGGCGAGTACTATCGAGTAAAGGCAGTGAAGTACACGAGGCAGGGAGTACAAAAGATGGCTGTGTCGTCCAGTAGCATGAAATAATTGATGAGGGGGCGGCGCTTCCTATTGGTATTGCTGCCTCATAATTATGTTATACTGTGTGGAGCGTCTTGGTGAGTGAGCCAGGCTGAGCAGCAGGCAACCACGCACCGACGAGCAGCAGGCAACCACGCACCGACGAGCAGCAGGCAACCACGCACCGACGAGCAGCAGACAACCACGCACGGACGAGCAGCAGGCAACCACGCACCGACGAGCAGCAGGCAACCACGCACCGACGAGCAGCAGGCAACCACGCACCGACGAGCAGGAGGAGCAGGAGCTGGGAAGAGAAAGAAGAAATGGAGAAAGATGAAGAGGAGGAAGAGATGAAGGAGAATGAGGAGAGGGGAGAGCAGAGGGAGGAGGATAATGGAGAAGGGGAGGGAGGCGGAGGAGTAAATGACTAAAGATAAGGAGGAGATAGATGAGATTAGTCGTTATGAGGAACAATAGAAAATACCTCAATGTTGTCCACTCATCCTCATGGATTATTTCTGTGACTCAAAATAATCCAGAATGTTTGACATAGGCTATGTAAAATTAACCTGACTTACCAAAGTCTAATTCATCATGTTAGATATAGGCTAAGTAAGATTAACCTAACTTACCATAATCTAGTCCAGAATGTTAGATATAGGCTTGGTAATGTTAACTCAAGACTGTAGTACTGAACACCTGCGTCTGGGCTGAGGGACTGATTACCCAGTGTAGGATTTAGGAGGTGGGGGGACCGGGGCCCATTTTGATGGGGGGCCCCTTGCAGATTTTACGTTTCTCCTTGGAAAACTTTCACCACTCTCAATATACATACCATCCTCTTAAGATGAAGAAATGGAATAATAAATTGGATTTATAGTGTATTTTAGCAGACTTTCGGTTCATTTGCAAGTGTAACTCAAAAGTAATGTACAGACTTATGAGGAGTTATCTTCAGTCAGATAAAATATTATAAGCCAGATACATTCCGTGCTTTTCTGATGAAAAAAGTCTCTGATGACTCCATCAAAATCCAACGAGCGCAGGATGTCAGATTCTGTGCTCATGAGCGTCAGGTTCACAAGCCGCCCTTGCTTCATGCTCGTTAAACCATACCACGGGCAGGTATGATTTGTTTGCAATCGTATCATTACGATTTCTTGATTTATGTTCATTCGTAGCCGGTTCTCACTACCACACTGTTGATTACATACAGACCATGATCAAGCAGTCAGTCATACTGCAGCGCCCTGCACACCCAGGATGATGATGTGCTGTGAGTCATCCTCGCGTCATGCAGCTGACGACGCACTCGCACCGATGATGTAACACCAGCTATCAGATGACTCAACATGACAATCCCACCACAATTCAAACTCTTGCATACATTTTCTCTTTTTTTTTGCGATCTATTCAATTCTCAGTATAATGTGTGCCATCATTTGCTGGGGGGCCCCTTCTGGTGTGGGGCCCGAGGCCTCTCTCCTAAATCCGGCCCTGTACCCAGATGTTGCACATGTGTCTGATTTATCATCAGTGTTAACCCAACTTAACATGGGATATAAACAGCAAGAGGCATGTATCTCTCAATGTAAATACATTTGAGTTTGATGCAATCCCAATTTTAGGGATCCAAGTATTCTTGACTGGTGGTGAACAATTTACATGCAGCCTTCATGACCCTCATGTAATCGACAGGCTTTAAACCCAATAATCAGCCTAATCTTGCAATCCAATCCAGTATTAGCTATGTTAACATTAGAGATTCATTGCCTACCTTGTTCCTTTCACACAATACAATAATTTTTCTATTTTTTCTTTTGTTTTGCCTTTTTTTATTGTAAAATTTAACAATATTAAAATAGGCAGATGAAAAAAACACACAAAATGGATAATAACGGACTTGAATGTTAAACGTTACGTAACGGAAATGGATGAAAGTGGGAAATGGCTCCATAAAGACAAAAATTTGTGTGATACAATTTTTAAGATAGGTAGAATAGACACCCATGGTGATCAGACGAATTATGACCAGACAATCGTGAAAATGACACATTGACAACCTTCATGCTGGAATGAATTTAATTAGCTATAAAAATAATGTAGTGTGTGTCAATAAAGAACAAAAGGGAACAATACCGTGACTGGAACAATAACCCGCACATATAAAAGCTTATGACACGACTACTCACCTTGTCCCTGCCACAGGGCTGTAAACTATACATCATGTGTGCACACTCCGACACTCCTTCGGGAGCCACTGCCGAGTCACCACATGGAGAAGACCCGGGCCAGGACCCGTCCTGGCAGACCTACATGTACTCTCTTCCGTCAGTGTGACTTTTGAATGGTCCAAGACGGACCGAAACGTCGTCATACGCTTTTCTCTTTCCTGTGTGCAGGTTATTTGTGTACTGTGTCAAAACCAATAAGATTTTATTAATAATTGTAGAATTACCTACAAAATGTTAGATAAATGAACACAGATGAGCGGCTTGACAAAGTTCCTGGAGAGCCAAACGTTGCCACAATAAAATGTCACATTAGTTGCATTTGTGTCCATTTATCTAACAAGATTTTATTAACTTATGTGAAACGCAACACCACGAGCTAAAACATTTTTCCTGTATCCATAAATTGGTAATCACAAATAGGCAATTCGACATATACATACAACCCCGCCCCTGATTCAACATCCCCCCCCCTCTCCTACATTCGACATACACATACAACCCCGCCCTGATTCAACATCCCCCTCTCCTACATTCGACATGCACATACAACCGCCCCTGATTCAACATCCCCCTCTCCTACATTCGACATACACATACAACCCGCCCCTGATTCAACATCCCCCTCTCCTACATTCGACATGCACATACAACCCCGCCCCTGATTCAACATCCCCCCCCCTCTCCTACATTCGACATACACATACAACCCCGCCCCTGATTCAACATCCCCCCCTCTCCTACATTCGACATGCACATACAACCCCGCCCCTGATTCAACATCCCCTCTCCTACATTCGACATACACATACAACCCCACCCCTGATTCAACATCCCCCTCTCCTACATTCGACATGCACATACAACCCCGCCCCTGATTCAACATCCCCCTCCCTACATTCGACATACACATACAACCCCGCCCCTGATTCAACACCCCCTCTGAAACATAGTTCTGAGTTTGACATATTTCTATTTACAGCTCAATGGGAAGAAGTTGGCTCCACCTACGGACGATGACTTTGCTACGAGGCTTCAGGACCGCGTGTGTAGGGATGTCATCTTCCTCATCCTCTTCGTCGTCTTCGTGGTTGGCACTGTGAGTCTTACACGTCTGATATCCCTTGATCCATATCATGATGGTCCTCTTCATGTGATACTGTGCCTCCCTTCACTCTCTCTTTCCTTACTCTCTCTCCCCCTTACTATATTTTCTCCCTCTCCTCTCCTCACTTCTATTTCTTTTCTTTCATTATCCTCCCTTTCTCATCTCCATGGTTTTAACCAAATTACTATTCTGGTCCCTCTCCCTCTTCCCTCCTTAAGCCTTAGCCGTCCCTTAGATCCCTTATGTCCCTCAGATCACCTACTTGACCGGTGTTTGCCTCTCTGACCATCTTGTAATCCTTCTCTGCCCCTCAGATCGCCTTCTTGGTGTACGTGGGCGCTAAGAGTAACCCGAAGCGGCTTATCCACGGATACGACCAGTATGGCAACGTCTGCGGCCAAAACAATAAAAAGTACTTCAACCTCACGAACTCTGGCCAAAACTTCACCAGTAAGCCGTGAGTAATCGTTCCTGAGTGCTGTCTAGCAGTATAATACCTAGACTATTCCTTCAACCATAGTATACCAATACCCAGTTTTTACCAGTATTATATCTTTACCGGGTTCCTTCTACCAGTATAACACATGTAGGGTTATTTCAGCAGCAGCTAACATACTCCACCAATATTCAAAAGTCTAAAACTACTCACCGTAAAGAACATTTACACTTATTCTTGTGCCTACTACATACATAAAACTCTACACTCAAATATAAACCCTCCACTCAAAATTCTCCTCACCAACTTTAACAGTACCCATGACCATAACACAAGATACAGATCACTGTTTGATATACCCAGTGTCCATATCACCCTGTGTAAAAATTCTATGCATATAAAGGGGCCCCAAAATCTGGAATTCATTACCAGCAAATACTAAAATAACCTGGTCTGAACATCAATTTAAGACTCTTCTCAAAAACCACTTACTCACCCTAAACTAAATACTCATACTGTAAACTACTTTCAACAACGCTTAGTATTATTTTCCCATAATATAATTTCATTATTTGCTATTGATATAATTCATCCTACAAAACACTTTCAACTTGTCACAATGTAATATCCTCAGATTGTAATTTGAGTAAACTTATTATCTGCCTTAAGCATAAGCTAATGTTAAACTATAACAAACTTAATCAATTTCTCTAGTATTAAGTAGTCTGTAAGCCCATAATGCCATGGCATGATAGTGGCTCTCTTTGCACTTCAATTCATAACTGTAATTACAAAATCTCGATGTAAACTTGCAATGAAATAAAAATATTATTATTATTATTATAAGTTGTCAGCAGCAGTTAACATAACCGGTGTACGTTTCAGGTACCTTTCGGTTGGCGTATCGACAGTAAAAAATCTAGCTGAAGGAGAGGTTATGCTTGGAACCTGCGTGAATAACTGTCCATCCAACAGGTGAGTCTTGGAGTAACTTCTGCACTATTTAAGTCATCGCAGATCTGCACCCAGGTAAGGTAATATCAAGGTGCAACAAGAGGCGAGTTGTATGTGGTCATGCCTAAGTCTCCATGTAATAGTTCCCTATCCAGTGATACATAGGCCTCTATCGTCTCTGGTAGACCGTAACATGGATCCTAATATTGATCTTTGGGGACCCCGCTCGTCACCCTCGTTTACAATTGTAGCCTCTTCTTACTGCTGTTGGCAGCGCTAAAATAAATATTCTCGTAATTCTGATCATGTATGTGATTACATATTTCATATTTTCCTCGTATCAAAGAATATTGCGTGTTCTCAGTCTTCACTAATATTTTGCAGCCAGTTTCTTAGATTTTTTTCATATTTCTGCAATTATTTTAGGTGCATTATTATTATTATTATAATCATGGAGCGCTAAACCCGTAGGGATTATACAGCGCCTCTGGGGGGGGGATGGAAGGTATTCAGACTTAATTCAGGGAACTGGAGCACAGATCCAGTTCCCAAGACCAAGAGCCCCTCACCAGCGTCTGCACCACGCTAGCGCTGTTTGCTTCAGTTTTGCCTCTATGTATGTTAAGTTTTTTGTCGTTCTATATATTTTACACCAATTTTTTTTATCTATGTTTTTGTCTCCCTCCATTTATATGTATGGGTCTCTCACACTAAGTAAGCCCAGGCAACTAAGTGTGCATATCGAAGCTGCCTCAATTTTTGTGTTTGTTTCAGCTCGACGTTGATAGGCTACCTGTGTCTGCCGCTCAGTAGCAGCAGTATTTCCAACAAGACCAACGCCATCAGCACCATCCTCTTCGGTGTGAGCATCAGCAATTTTTTCACTAACGCTGGACGGGATCTGCAGGCCACTTGGAGGGAGATGCTCATCATGTGTGTCATAGCACTCGTCTTCGCTATTGTCATCACCATACTTCTCAGGTGAATCACTGGCACAACAATTGTTCGTTTAAGTCCTTTATTTTTTATTACATTTCAGCACCTGTTAACATAGCGGTTCACAACATAAGGCTTCAAGGATTTTTGGCAATAGAATATGTTAAGTAGGTGAGAATAAAGATGAGAGGACGGAGAGGTGTGAACAAGGACGGAGAGGTGTGAACAAGGATGGAGAGGTGTGAACAAGGATGGGTAAATAGTAAAAGTAAAACTAATGGCCCATCCACTGTGATGTGTAAGTTATAGTGTAATTATGAATAACATACATGATTGGTAAGTGGGTTATGTATGACTCGTTCCAACACTCATACATAACGGGAGGCTGCGCACCCCTAGAAAGGCCACCGAGATTTATCATGGCGTCCTTGACGCTTGGCAGCGAGTATTAGCCCAACAGCCAACGCTTATCTTTCTTAGTTAACAGCCTAATATTATGACTATAACCATGTAGAAATCTGCGATTTTTTTTATGTTAAAAGAAATTTCCTCGTACTCTTGAGTTGATAACTTTTACGGCTTAACCCTTTTTTTTTTTTTTTAGGATCAGCTATTTGGTTCTGTTCTTACATAAGTTGAAGAATTCTTCATATAACTCGTAAATATCCATTCCTTGTAATATTATATTCAGTTTTGTTTCCTTAAAATATTGTAAGATGATGTTTTCCTTGTAATCCAGTTAGTCCTGTATGTGTATAGTTTGTTTTATCCTTCCCCTGATATTATTTCCAATAGAATGTATCTGTAACATTTAATCATTTCTTACTCTTTACTGCTTAAAAGTGTCATTTTATATTAAGAATTTATCAGATCATATTGTTCACCGGTCTAGCCTATAAGTCATATTGTTCACCTGTCCAGCCTATAAGTCATATTGTTCACCGATCCAGCCTATAAGTCATATTGTTCACCGGTCCAGCCTATAAGTCATATTGTTCAACAGTCCAGCCTATAAGTCATATTGTTCAACGGTCCAGCCTATAAGTCATATTGTTCAACGGTCCAGCCTATAAGTCATATTGTTCAACGGTCCAGCCTATAAGTCATATTGTTCACCGGTCCAGCCTATAAGTCATATTGTTCACCGGTCCAGTCTATAAGTCATATTGTTCACCGGTCCAGCCTATAAGTCATATTGTTCACTGGTCCAGCCTATAAGTCATATTGTTCACCGGTCCAGCCTATAAGTCATATTGTTCACCGGTCCAGCCTATAAGTGATATTCACCGGTCCAGCCTATAAGTCATATTGTTCACCGGTCCAGCCTATTAGTCATATTGTTCACCGGTCCAGCCTATAAGTCATATTGTTCACCGGTCCAGTCTATAAGTCATATTGTTCACCGGTCCAGCCTATAAGTCATATTGTTCACTGGTCCAGTCTATAAGTCATATTGTTCACCAGTCCAGCCTATAAGTCATATTGTTCACCGGTCCAGCCTATTAGTCATATTGTTCACCGGTCCAGCCTATAAGTCATATTGTTCACCGGTCCAGTCTATAAGTCATATTGTTCACCGGTCCAGCCTATTAGTCATATTGTTCACCGGTCCAGCCTATAAGTCATATTGTTCACCGGTCCAGTCTATAAGTCATATTGTTCACCGGTCTAGCCTATAAGTCATATTGTTCACCGGTCCAGCCTATAAGTCATATTGTTCACCGGTCCAGCCTATAAGTCATATTGTTCACTGGTCCAGCCTATAAGTCATATTGTTCACCGGTCCAGCCTATAAGTCATATTCACCGGTCCAGCCTATAAGTCATATTGTTCACCGGTCCAGTCTATAAGTCATATTGTTCACCGGTCCAGCCTATAAGTCATATTGTTCACCGGTCCAGCCTGTAAGTTATATTGTTCACCGGTCTAGCCTATAAGTCATATTCACCGGTCCAGCCTATAAGTCATATTGTTCACTGGTCCAGCCTATAAGTTATATTGTTCACCGGTCTAGCCTATAAGTCATATTCACCGGTCCAGCCTATAAGTCATATTGTTCACCGGTCCAGCCTATAAGTCATATTGTTCACCGGTCCAGCCTATAAGTCATATTGTTCAACGGTCCAGCCTATAAGTCATATTGTTCACTGGTCCAGCCTATTAGTCATATTGTTCACCGGTCCAGCCTATAAGTTATATTGTTCACCGGTCCAGCCTATAAGTCATATTCACCGGTCCAGCCTATAAGTTATATTGTTCACCGGTCCAGCCTATAAGTCATATTCACCGGTCCAGCCTATAAGTTATATTGTTCACCGGTCCAGCCTATAAGTTATATTGTTCACCGGTCAAGCCTATAAGTCATATTCACCGGTCCAGCCTATAAGTTATATTGTTCACCGGTCTAGCCTATAAGTCATATTCACCGGTCCAGCCTATAAGTTATATTGTTCACCGGTCCAGCCTATAACTCATATTGTTCACCGGTCCAGCCTATAAGTTATATTGTTCACCGGTCCAGCCTATAAGCCATAGGGTACACACTTCATAGTTGAAATACTCAGTTACAATAACAATCCTTATCACAGTCCTTTTCTTTTAAGCCATCTTAATATATTTTGCAGTACTAGTAATATTTAGTACATTTTGCAGTACTAGTAATATTTAGTACATTTTGCAGTACTAGTAATATTTAGTACATTTTGCAGTACTAGTAATATTTAGTACATTTTGCAGTACTAGTAATATTTAGTACATTTTGCAGTACTAGTAATATTTAGTACATTTTGCAGTACTAGTAATATTTAGTACATTTTGCAGTACTAGTAATATTTAGTACATTTTGCAGTACTAGTAATATTTAGTACATTTTGCAGTACTAGTAATATTTAGTACATTTTGAGTACTAGTAATATTTAGTACATTATGCAGTACTAGTAATATTTAGTACATTTTGCAGTACTAGTAATATTTAGTACATTTTGCAGTACTAGTAATATTTAGTACATTTTGCAGTACTAGTAATATGAATGTCTTCTTGTTTTTGGATTTGTACCTCTGAAAATTTCGACATAATGTGAATTCTGGATTGCAACACAGAGTCTTTTTAATATTTCTTTTTACCAATTTTATATAAATTTATTGCTTATTCTCTTTCTTCTCCAAGCTGTTTTAGTTTCCCTCCCTTGTTACCTCTTACGTTAGACATGTTTATTATGTCAGATTCATTCTCGTTCATATCCCATGGCTCTAGTGATGTGAGATTACTCCATCTTTATTTGTATATTAGATCCTTATATTTTGTGCTTGAGGGTGGGCTAGGACATTTTTTAACGGCTAGTACGGAGCCTCCTAAATAACCTTCAATGCTATACCAAACTTCAACGAACTTTAAAAAATCAGTGCAATACCCTCTTAATAATAGATACATTAACACTGCCCATACAAGTTTTTTTATATTTTATTTAAAACTTTATATATACATAGGTATGAAATAAGATCACAGTAAACAGGTGATACTATCACAATATGCAGAACAACCACTGTGAAAAATAGTGAAATTCTTTGATAATGTGAGAAATCACGAAAGCGCTTGGAATTTCACTATTTTTTCACAGCAGTTGTGCATTCACATCTAACATACCTAAAACATGTCAATATTATCGATAACCAATACTAAAACTTCGCAACCCCTCCAACATGAAAGTGAAACACCTACAATAACACTAAATGTATTCCGAACATATTTACTCATACCCAAGATACACCTTACCACAAAATATACTCAGGTCTAAACATTACTCATACAAATGTGTTTTTTTTACCTATTGTGTGATTGGTCTTCAGGTTGTTGGCACAGGTGGTTGTGTGGTTGTCCGTCATCATTATGATAGGTGGCAGCATCGGTGGCACCATCTACCTGTGGGTACTGAAGAACCAGCAAAGCAAACAACTGCAGGCCAAGATGAACAACACCAGCAGCAGTCCCTACGAGATACAGGTGATGCAGCGAAGTGTTCAGTCGCTGCTCATCGGCGCCATAGTGGCTACTATCTGTTCGGTGAGTTCCACGGGGTTGCAGATACCTAGTAACTTCAAGAATGATATATGTTGTTTATTTAACATTATTTTCTCCGCATTTTAGGTGTATTTAACACCCGTGCTATTGCTTCCCCCCGCAGGTGCTGCTCCTGATCATTCTGATAGCAATGAGAAATCGGATCAGGTTGGTGATAGCACTCTTCAAGGAGGCCGGAAAGGCTGTGGCTGCCATGCCTCTTATCCTCTTTCAGCCAGTCTGGGTAAAGCAGCGCCACTTGCAACTGTAACATTCAGCACATTGCCTGTGTAGCATTCAGCATACTGCCTCTGCAATATTAGGCATACTGCCACTCTAAAATTCACTACAGTGACTGACATCCAGGACACTGCCACTGGAACATTCACCACACTGCTTCACTAACATTCAACACACTGCCTCACTAACATTCAACACACTGCCTCACTAACATTCAACACACTGCCTCACTAACATTCAGCACACTGCCTCACTAACATTCAACACACTGCCTCACTAACATTCAACACACTGCCTCACTAACATTCAACACACTGCCTCACTAACATTCAACACACTGCCTCACTAACATTCAACACACTGCCTCACTAACATTCAACACACTGCCTCACTAACATTCAACACACTGCCTCACTAACATTCAGCACACTGCCTCACTAACATTCAACACACTGCCTCACTAACATTCAACACACTGCCTCACTAACATTCAACACACTGCCTCACTAACATTCAGCACACTGCCTCACTAACATTCAACACACTGCCTCACTAACATTCAACACACTGCCTCACTAACATTCAACACACTGCCTCACTAACATTCAACACACTGCCTCACTAACATTCAACACACTGCCTCACTAACATTCAACACACTGCCTCACTAACATTCAGCACACTGCCTCACTAACATTCAACACACTGCCTCACTAACATTCAACACACTGCCTCACTAACATTCAACACTGCCTCACTAACATTCAACACACTGCCTCACTAACATTCAACACACTGCCTCACTAACATTCAACACACTGCCTCACTAACATTCAACACACTGCCTCACTAACATTCAACACACTGCCTCACTAACATTCACCACACTGCCTCACTAACATTCACCACACTGCCTCACTAACATTCAACACACTGCTTCACTAACATTCAACACACTGCCTCACTAACATTCAGCACACTGCCTCACTAACATTCAACACACTGCCTCACTAACATTCAACACACTGCCTCACTAACATTCAACACACTGCCTCACTAACATTCAACACACTGCTTCACTAACATTCAACACACTGCCTCACTAACATTCAACACACTGCCTCACTAACATTCAACACACTGTCTCACTAACATTCAACACACTGCCTCACTAACATTCAACACACTGCCTCACTAACATTCAACACACTGCCTCACTAACATTCAACACACTGCCTCACTAACATTCAACACACTGCCTCACTAACATTCAACACACTGCCTCACTAACATTCAACACACTGCCTCACTAACATTCAACACACTGCCTCACTAACATTCAACACACTGCCTCACTAACATTCAACACACTGCCTCACTAACATTCAACACACTGCCTCACTAACATTCAACACACTGCCTCACTAACATTCAACACACTGCCTCACTAACTTCAACACTGCCTCACTAACATTCAACACACTGCCTCACTAACATGCAACACTGCCTCTGGAACACCATTCTCTGAACCATAAAAATCTTCACAACGTCTTACTATTTATGAAAGGAAATCTGAGATATTCTTCTCATATTAACAATTTTATCATTTGATTTTCATTTTTCTGTACTTGCTTGAAATTCTGCGTTTAATTTAGAGTCTGTAAACATTCAGAGGCATACCTAAATGCTGGTCCAAGGAACTGGAACAACAATTCTCTTCCTCGAATCAAACCTGACTACAGCCCGTTGCCCATGCGTTGTATGACCCACATGGCTCAAAGCTTGCACACTGGCTAGGTTAAGTAAGATTCGTCAGGAAACACAACAAATGTTTCCTGACGCGAGTCTTAAGTCAAATGATGACCCACCACTGGAGCTTTTGGTTATCTGACCAAGGCCTTCCACTGGCTTACCAGACCATCTCTTTAAAAATTAAGGTTATAATTTGCTTGTTCATAAATATATTATTAACACAAGAATCAATATCGCTTTCTGATCTTAATAGCGCACCTCTCATAATTCATGAGACTTGAGAAGAATGTTTAGTGCTTCTAAACAGTCATAAATCGTAAACTGAATTTTCGTTAATATTTTCATACAAGTTTAGCTAAGGTGTATTTGTTGTGTTGTGCAGACGTTCATGTGGATGGCGGTGGTGTGTGTACTCTGGGTGCTGGGCTGGATCATCATAGAAACCTCGGGACAACCCATGTTATACAACACCTCAGTAGTCTTTGTCATTAGTGACTTTATCAAGGTGAGTAATTAATTATCTAGTTGCAGTTACATTTTTGTAGCTCCGGGAGCACTTGCCATATCCTCTTGTAATTTATTCCACTGTTCTACCAACCAATCTGTTGAATTATTTAATAGTATCTCCCTTGATTCCATGTGTGTTTCTCAAGACTACATTAATAGGCTTTCCTCTTGATAACGTGATATTTATTATCACCCCGATATCTATATTTTTAAACCGATTTTCCTAATATCTTTCGGCAGAAGTTATAATCTTCATGTGGCGTCTTTTTCACTTTCACCTTATTTCATTATGTGACTTTATTGAACATTAGCAGCGAACCAGGCAGACAGCAGAGCTAACATTCTCTCTCTTCCTCAGTACATGCGTCTCTACCACTTGTTCGCTATCCTATGGATCACACAATTTATCCTCGCCTGTCAGGACGTGACCATCGCTGGCGCTGTTTCTCACTGGTACTTCACCAGGTAAATAACATAAGAAAGGAAGTACACTGCAGCAAACTAGGCAGGTCTATCTCAAGTCTCATGTTATAAATCTTACTTAACTTTTTAAATGCAGTTTGATTTCTTCTAATTTACTGTCTTATACAGCTCTGTAGAAATCATTTAATAACTTGCTATAATGGGAAAATTGTAAGAATTATAAAAAATATAATTAGGTTGGTATATGGTAAATAATAAACATTATTAATTAATACATCCAGTCAGCAATTTCAAAGCAAAAACATCTGGAATAGCCTCTTTTTAGTTACAAAAAATTTAGCTTTATGTACAGCCTAGCAAACAAATGCACTAGTAACTAGATAAACAATCTAGAGAACAAAAAAATAAGTATTTGTGCTAAAAGAAATCAGTGACATCCATAAAGTAAAGTGATTCTGCCATTGTTTCCCACATATTGTTGGTAATGTAGGAAATAACATTAATGCCCCAGCCCACTGATTCTAACCCTATGGCTGCGGCATGGTGATTCCACCACCAATATTGGGGCTTAGTGATTCTGGCCTTCTAACTTAAGACCCGGTGATTCTAGCCCTGTGTACTCGTATAGGGCACGGGAGGCCGCAGCAAGTGTCAATTTCTTTGGAAGCTTCAGCAGTTACAATCAACTCACTAATGACATACTGATGAGTAAGATACATCTGCAACAGTTAGGTATCTATTGCTTCTGCTTCCTCCTCTGTATTCGAATGAAGAAGCCTACTGTGTAGGGGAAACGTTTCTGAATGAAGATATATACCTAACTGTTGCACATGTGTCTACTTATCAAATTGCCGGTATTTTATACCATTGTCACATTCTCACTAATAACATATTGGTAAGGTGCTAACGTGGCTCTAAAGAAACTACTGATCACCCCTCACTTGTTCGACTGGCTACTTACTACATGTTACTTCATAACCTCGTTCTTTCACGTCACGACCTCTCTCCAGCCCCATGAATACCCATGACTTCTTGTTTGTCAACTGGTGGGTTAGACGAGACATCTCCACAATAAAATGCGATAACCCACACTGTATCTTTACATGCACTGCACTACTGAGGATCCTTCGAGCTTCTTAAATGAAAAGGGAACTGGAGTAAAGAAAATGGAAGGGGGAAATGAGTAATATCCACCAGGATCGAACTTATTATCCATTTGATCCTTCCACTTCATTTGCTCAGGCTTCCACCTCATCTACAACCTCTTCCACTAAGTCTGGTTATCCCCTCCATTTGCCCTTTCCTTTCTTTTCGTTTCCTCTCTCCTTTCCTCGCTTTCATTCTCCCTTCACTCGCTCCCGCTTCCTCCACGTTTATTTCCCCTTCCACTTTAGTTATCCAATTCACTTCCTCTTTTCGCTTCATTTACTCAGGCTTCGTGTATCCTTCCATTCGAATTATACCCCTCCACTTGGTATATTCTTGTTGAGGTGTCTTTTGTGTGTGTATCTCAGGAACAAGAAGGAGCTGGGCTGGCCCATCTCGTCCAGCATGAGGATCATGTTTCGCTACCACCTCGGCTCCATCGCTTTAGGCTCCCTCATCATCGCCATCGTCAAGTTTATACGGATCATGCTCAAGGTGGGAACCACACACACCACACACACACACACACACACACACACACACACACACACACACACACACACACACACACACACACACACACACACACACACACACACACACACACACACACACACACACACACACACACACACACACACACACATACACTGTAGAGCTGAGTAGAGTATCATAACTTTAGATTTACTAGTATTAGTAAATATAAGTAAATATAAATATAAGTATTAGTAAATAGAAGTGAGAGTATTTTCTGGGACACAAACATAGATGCGTGGGCATACAAACACAGCACAAGGGTTTCACACCTTCTGAAAGCTGATATGACACATCCTCTCTCCCTCCCTCTTAAACCATATACACACACACATACATACAATAATAATCCATACATACAA